>WIGN01000232.1:0-67431 GCA_014235955.1 Colletotrichum sojae | reverse complement strand
ACAAATGTCCTGCCATAGCCGCCCGACGCGCAAGCGGGTCGGTCGACTGTTATCCTTGCAAAGCGGGTCGTAACACCAAGATTGCCCCAACTTTACCTGGCTGGGCGAGAGCTATATTTCGTCATTCGAGCCGCCGTACCTGACAGTGAGGGAACATCAAATTGTTCGCGCAATTTATGTTAAAGGTCGGGAGGGGGATGAAATCGTGGTCCGTCAGTTTATTCCACAGACTGAGGGGCGAGAGGATGGTATTCCGGAGTTAGCGGGGATTCTGTTGGAATAGCTGCACTGGCACCGGCCACGGCCCTCGGCCCACACGGCCGAGGATCTACCAGACATCACGTGATCTAATCACGCTACTGCTTATGTCATCGGTTCGTACACCGGACGTAGGTCCGGTAAGTATATGGTTTCATTCCTCATACTCTCATATTCGATCATACAATGAATACGTTCCCTAACATGTTGGCATGATTCTTGAGCATAAAAAACCTACTTTTACTACCTACCTAGGTAGGTAGGTGCCAGCCAGGTAGCATTACCACACTCGCCTAGCTGTTTACGTCTGCTTATGTAAGTAGTCGGGCGGTGTGCCTACTGGAACCGTCACGTGCCTTGAGGAACCACGCAGGTAGGTGAGTGTCACTTTGACGGGTACCAAAACCTTACCAGTGCTTACCTATTTTCGGACCTGGGCAACCTGGAAGTCTTCAACAAGCCTGATTAAATTTCTAGCTACTCTCCAGCACAGAGGTTTCACACAATCAGGCACCAAGGTCACCAACCCTTCTCACACGACCCATCTCTCTCAATATCCCCTGCCCTCTTCCTATTTTTCTCTCTCTCTGTCTCTTCTTTTCCCTCTGTCACACACATACACACACAGAGAAATACACTCTTCTCACTCTCTCTCTGTCATACCTAAACACACATACACCCTTGCCTCACTCACACACACACACACACACACACTCTCTCTCTCTCTCTCTCTCTCTCACTGCTGTTCCTCTGGCGCGTGATCATCATGTCTCGACACGCCCGGGAAAGCTCACTCAGCTTACTCTTTGGCCCAGTCCAAAGCCTAATCCGGGAGCACGACAGAAGGCTTAAGAGACGTGGACAAATGAGGGATGAGCATCCCTCTGAGCAAAGCGACTCCGATCTTTCTGAGGAATCCGATTCCGATCTCTCTGAGGCCTTCGATTTGAAACTTCCCAAGCCGCCCGCGCCTCCCAAGGTTGATCCCAAACGAATCCCCGAATTTATCGAGTTCGAGAACTCAGTCTCCTACAATTAACTCGATCCGGACCAGTGCGCCAACACACTCTTCAAGAGATGGTCCGATATCAACATCCGAAAATTTTTCTGCCAGTGGCGTATTGAGAAAGTGGAATTCATGAGTACCTCAACCCGGAACCACTTACAGTCGAGGACTTTTGGAAGACACTCCGAGACGTGAACTTCACCGACCTCAAGTCCGTGGCTGTTTGTAACTCAATGCTGGAGTTCGATACGTTGCCTCTAATTTCCATCGGAGTGATCGACTACGGAGGCCACACCAATGGATACGGCATCAAGCCAGGTCGCATCTTCCTCGTCCCAAGCGTCAACACCTCTACTGGTCCCGGAAGCAATAACGTGGTGCTTGACAGAGGCATTCTGGGTATCAACAAGGAGGTCTGGATGCCCGAGGTAGGCCCTGACGGCCAGCTCATCAGACACCGCTCCGGCGATCCCAGAGAGAACAGAAACGTTCGTCAACTCCAGCCCAGAGACGAGGACTCCAATACTGGCTTTGTCTTTGCCCAGCTGGGAGCTCTCTGCGCCTTCGACGGCAACTATTCTGGACCCGACACAATGCCAGACTGGCGTTGCGCCTCGGACCGGCAACACCTCGTAGGACCCTGGCGGGACACTGGCTATGTCGTTGTCGTCCGGCTCGACAAAGATGGCCGTCAGGGTCATGTTTACATCATATGGGACTTCGTCGACGAGGACCCCGAGACAGGAGAGTGCGAGCACTCTCAAACATCCGACGGAAAAGCCCCTCTCCCAGACATCTGCCGACTTCGCAAGCGCTGCAAGGATGCCGACAGATTCAGTGTAGCCATGATCGCATCTGACACCACAAGCCTCGGCTTGCACAGGCATCTCAAGATTAGACCGGAGGTCTCGGGAGTGAGAGAGTGTCAGCTTGTTCGCGCGACGCTTGTCAAGGGTAGGTCCGGCAGGAATGTTTTCCAACGCCAGTGGCTCACATAAAGCCACTCATTATACGAGGACACCGGCGCAGCAACTTGACCGCCGCCATCATCGCTTCTCTCTCTCCGACACAGACAGCGAGTTACTTCACCTCACGTTCCCCTCTCCTCACCCTCTCACGGACTTGATCTTCCTACGCGACCCCGAAAACAACCAGACGCCCAATGCGGCGACCTCTCGTGAGTCCTACACCCCATCTTCACACGACGGCATAGCTAACTCTCCCCTCCTCGCAGTTCTCAGAATGAATTCCACCGAGAAACGCACGAAGCTTTGGCGTCCACCCCACCATGAGCGGCAGCTGGCTCACGGGACAGCACCCCAAGCCGCACGACTGTATGAATTCCACTTCCGCGCGTCGCAGCAGACGCGACACCACCGAGAGACCCCCCGAAGCACACGCCATCACGACGCACCTGAACCGCCCCAACTTCTCGCAGCCCGCCCCTCACGATGGGGAAAGAGGCATGATCATGAACGAACATGATGAGCCCGAAGCAACAGGACATCGATGGACGCACACGCTTGTCAGGGGGGTCCGACTTTGGGGATGACTTCATCTCTTCCCCTCGGACTCCTTGACTCTTGACGCGATTAAGCTGGACACGGCTTTCTTCTTCTGCCGAACCCTGGCTTTTCTGTTTCCCTTTTTTTCCCTCTCATCGGTCACGACTCGGACGCCGGAGACCATACATCTCCACGCTAAGGACATTGATGATGCGGAAAGGGACACACGGATTCTGGTATTGCATGTTTTCTCCTTCACTACACCTAATTTCACTTCCTTCCCCTTCCCCCTTGCGTCACTTTCATCACACCGTCGCAACAAGAATGGAAAAACATTGCGGACAGGACCTCAGTATTCACATTAGTCAATAAAGCTTTTCCGTTTTCGCAAATTCTTTTCTTCCTCGCGTGTGACTTGACATGACGTGATCTGGCTGTGCTCCCTCGTGGCTGGCCTGCCAGTGTCCCGAGTGAAATGTTTGCTCATGTTCTATCCGCCCAGCATCGCCTCCGCTCACTTTCTTGCCCAGGCCCAGCGCGCTTCGTAGACAGGCGCAGGCAGTTGCAAAAATTAGCCTGTCACGGTCTCACTTTCACCTTGAGGCTGCCGGCTGCCTGCATGACGTCAAGATTTCCAGGTCACATGTACTCCACGTTTCTGTAGACCGCCTTCCTTTCTCAATTTGAAGTGACTCTGTGCTTGTGCATCCTTACGTAGTATCTACCTATCAGCCTAGGTACGTACCCAGGCAACATTGAAATCCCCCAAGTCTTTGAACAGAGTGGCTAGTGATGGAAACAGAAACCAACGAAATAGAAACTTTCCTTCGAAACTCCGTGGCGTTTCCAGAACAGTGCATTGGAACAAACAAGAACCAGTTCGAACAAAGTGACTTTTCCAGACAGCAGACCAAAGAAACCCAAACGCCATTGCGCCCCAACTCGCTCCCTTCCCAACCCTCAGTGAACATACCGGAAGCTTACCACGCCTTCCCCGCCGTGCCCGGCCTTGGACCCCGAGATGTGGCTGTGGCTCGTCACGCCCGCCCTCTCCTCCTCCTCGAACTTGGCGTTCTGCTTCTTGAGGTAGAACTTGATGGACAGCGCGACGCCGGCGCAGACGAGACACGCGCCGGACATGACGGCGCCGCCGGCGTAGTAGCGCGGCTTCTGGCTGTCGGGAAACATGTAGCTGGTGTAGAAGTGCGCGACGCCGGCGGCCATGAAGTTTACGATGGCGAGAGCTGCCGCGCGCTTGGCGCGGGGCCGGGGTAGTGAGGCCGATAGCCAGCTCACGCAGAGGTTGTAGGGCGCGTAGGAACCCGACGTCATGAGGAACATGGAGAAATAACGGCCGCCGAGGGAGGGGACGAACATTGCCTGTTGTTTTGTGTGACGAGTCAGCGTGCTGTTGTTTCAAGATAACGCACAGTTACCAAGAAGAGATGTGATCACGAAGAGATATGCTTACCAAGATATTCCCAAGGAGAGCGAACATCATGGGGATGGCAATGTGGTACCCCCGCTCATTGTTATGCGCCGCGTGGAACGAGACACACAGCGAGACGATGAAAGCGAAGAAGTACGGCGGCGAGGTGAGGAGCAGCGTCGTCGTGCGGCCGTATCCAAGAGTTCCCACGATGGAGGGGAAGAAGTTGTTGAAAGACTGCGCGGTGATGAGGGCCATCTGCTGGATGATGAAGAGATAGAGCTTCGGGTCGATGAGAGCCTGCTTGAGGCCCCAAAAGATGGACTCGGGGTCTTCGTCGATGATGCCGGCATTTTCCTTGCGAATGCGCCATTCCTGCGTTGGTGGTCAGCGGCGGCGGGGCTACGGACTTGGTCAGTTGGGACAAGGATTGATCGACTCACGGCGTACAGCTGGTGCTCGCGGGTGACGAAGAAGTGTTTGCTCTGGAGAGGGTAGTCGGTGAGGAGCGGAAGCAGCATGAGCGCGATGACTACCGTCATGGCGCCCTCGATGATGAAGAGCCATTCCTAAGACATACGGTTAGCTGTGTCACTTTACTCTCGGCAGGCGCTCTGAGCTCACCCACGAAGGCCTTCCTGCCTTGCCCTCCATCTTAGAGACAATGCCAGCGGCGATGAGGCCAGAGAAGGCAGTGGCGACCATGTTGCCTCCGTAGAGGATCGCGATCCTCGGCGGAAGCTCCCTCCGGGTGTACCAGCATGACATGAGCACGAAGACGGCCGGCAGGAAGGGCGCCTCGACCAGGCCGAGGATGAAGCGAACCGCGGCGAGCTCGGAGAAGTTGGTGGTGAAGCCCTGGCACATCGAGAGGACGCCCCAGAGAGAGGTGATGAGGCAAATGTAGTGAGACGGTCGCACTTTGCCGATGATGAGGTTGGAAGGAACTTGCGTTATGCAGTCTGGAGAGGGAAGTTTAGCTCGTTCGTGAGTTTGTAGGAAGGAACATTGGAGACTAACATCCGACGTAGAACATGAGAAGACAGGTGTTGTACTCGTTGTTCGTCATGTTGAGGGTCTCGGGCAGGCCGGCGATCTTGGCACTGGCGATGTTGTTGCGGTCTCTGTGTCATGTCAGTGTGCTGTCCTTCACACCCGCCGGTTTTCCCATCCACGCACAATATGTTGAGAAGGAAGAGGATAAAGACTGCCGGCATGAGAGTGAGGTCGAGCCGGCGCGTCAACCCTCTCCCGAGGACCTTCAGCTCATCTTCGTTCAGGTTTTCCAGCTCCTGCGGCAGCGGCAGCTCGTCGGGCTGAAGAGCGCGGCGCTTCTCCGTGTGCTCGGCGTCGAGCTTTTGCTCCTGGATTGCTTCTGACATGTTGGCGGCCGTGTCGAGGACTGAAAGGATGTGTCGGGGAGAAGAGACTGGCTCGCTGGAAGGAGCATGGTTGGACCTTCCACTCGATCATCGGTATATTTAAGGGAGGCGCTAGCTAGCGAGAGACAGAAGGAAAAGTTTGTTGGACGGGTGTTAGCGACCAGGATGGTCTTGCCGGGGAGAAGGCCGGTGGGGTTTCCATGACTTGCAGTAGCATCGACATACACGATAAGGTAGCCGATGTCGCGGGGTAGATGAGCGCCCCTCAATGTTGGGGACCCCGGATTCTTGGCTTGCGGGGGATCGAACCGGTCGCGGGCCTCCGGGGCGGATCCTGCCTGATGTCACCGGCCGGCCGAGGGCTCCGATGCTCCGGAGAGAATACCGATGGTAGGTGCGATGGAGGGTAACATGTGGAGGTGCATGGCTCGAGATGGCGTGCAGATCGAATCATTTGATTTTCCGCTGACAGATTGAGCACTTTGCGTCGGGAAGGAGCCGACAGGCCGGAGGCAGTTGCAGGCAAGCGACCAGATCTGTCTGTCCGGACACTTGAAGATGAATGAGTAGAGAATCACCTTCCTAGGTACCTAGGTAGGTAGGTCCCTGGTACCTGTTAGATTGCTTTGTCCTGAATGATGTAAGGGGGAGAAGAGGTGAGAAAGGAATGGAAAGGTGTAGAACCTTTTACGTGCCTAGATGTTGGAAGCTGAGAGGCAGGAGCGACACTGGAGCTTGGAGGAAGGAGGTGACTACCTGACTGAGAATACGGGAATGGGAAAGAAAGGCACTTTCCGCTCCGAGCTCTAGAGTCTCGTCCCTGCCACAGACCACACGTGATACCACTTCCAATTTCTCTCCAGATATCATCACATCAGATACGCGAATACTGTCAATGTCAGAGCCTTCAAGATCCAAGCCTGATTGTGTCTTTGGAGAGGAAACCGCTAATTCGACCACTACTTCGATGCCTCCTCGAAAGCCTTTCTGTTTACCGGCGTCAACGGCTCGCCGATAAACTCTCCATTCGAGCCAACCACCTCGACAATGTTCCTCATCGCCCCGAGCTCGAAGTTCTGCCTCGTCGTCAACGCCGCCCCGCCGTTGTGGCACGTCAGCGTTACGTTGTCCATATCCGCCAGCTCCCTCGACACCTGCGGCTCGTGGTAGTGCACGTCCAGCGCCGCGGCAGATACCTTCCCACTCCGCAGCGCCTCGATCAGGGCCTCCTCGTTGACGACCTGCCCACGCGCCGTGTTGACGAGCCTCGCGCCGTCCTTCATCGCCGCGAACGCCTCTCTCCCGATCAGGTCCTGCGTGTGCGCGTTCAGCGGCGTGTGCAGCGTCACGCAGTCCGCGACCGCCAGCAGCCCGTGCAGCGTCGCATGGAACGTCGCCCCGAGCTCCTCCTCGACCTCGAGAGGCGACCTCAAGACGTCGTGGTAGTGTATCTCCATCCCGAGCGCTGCCCGCGCCTTGTGCGCGAGCTTCTTGCTGATGTTTCCCAGACCCACGATCCCCAACACGTGGCCGCGCGGGTTCCACGAGATGCTGCCCACGAGCCGGTGCATCGCGAGGAACTGCTCCGGGTCGCACGTCCGCGCTGCCCGCTGCGAGCGCCAGAAGTTGCGGAACACCGACAGGATCATGAAGAGCGCCGTGTCCGAGACGGCTTCATCGCTCGCCCCGGCCCCGTTGGCGTACCAGATACCCCGCCGCCCGAGCGCGTCGACGTCGGCCCAGTTGAACCCCGCGCCTGCCGACGCGAAGATGCGCACCGATGGCGGAAGTAAGCCGATCAGCTCGTCGTCCCACTGGCCCATCTCGCCGCCCGTCTGGAAGTGCGGCCGAAAGATAGCCACGAAGTCGCCGTACTTGCCGATCTTGAGCGCCGCGATGAAGGACGCCCGGTCAGGCTCCTCGTTGGCCACCACGTCGAAGCGCGACGTGAAGATGTCCCGGTAGTAGTCGTGGTTGTACTTGATGTCCTCGCCGAGGCGGAGGACGATGGGCTTCTTGCCGGCCATGATTGACTTTCTTTTCGAGGGTGTTGCTTTGCAGGGATGCGTACGTTGTGTCGTCTCCTCGCAGGTTGGACCTTGGTAGACTTAAGTGTCGAGTCTTTCGGGTAGCATTGCGTGCTTCTGTGTGGAGCATATCTCGTAACCTCGGGCATCGGTGTTGGTGAGTCCTTGGTCCCCCGCTTGACGGATCTACTGTCCGACTAACTTCTCCTGCAACACAGCTGCGTCGGCGAGAAGTCCGATGCTTTCTTAGGACCAACCGGAAACGTCCCAGCAGACATCAGGTACGGCAAGCCAGTCAGCTGGCTCTTGGTTGTCGCCGACTCCTCCGACATCATTCTATGTTGGTTGAACGGAAGAAAGAAGCCAGTGAACGGACAAGGGACAGGAACTGCAACCACGACAGACAGTATGGCTCATTAAGCATGTTCATCTCATTGATCTAGGTACGTATCCTTTCATTATCTCCCGTTTCCCTTCGACGTTCCATCGCATTAGTTCCTCGCTGACCATGACGCAGCGCTCGCACCTAGACATCCTGAGGATCCCTTAAACGTTCTCGACACCATCCATGGCCAGCTGCTTCTCGTTGACGACCTTCATCGTGTCGAGGACGGTCGAGGCGCTTCGGGGCTCCAGGCTCTTCTTGACGGGGTCCGCCGCGGCAAACACCTCCTCCAGCTCCTCGAGCGTGCGGTGCTTAGTCTCGGGGAAGAAGAAGTAGATGAAGGCAGCCTCAATGAGATCCCTGGAATTCGAATCAGCAATTAGCAAAAAAATGGTTCCTTTGACGCACCCGGGCGAATGTCCCAACGAAGAACGAAAAAGAAAGACAGGGGCTCACCAAAAGACAAAGACCAGGTAGAAGTAGTACCCAATCTTCTCAAACGCCGGGCCGGAACTGTACGCCAGGACCAGCGAGATGGCCGAGGAGGCGAAGTTGCCCACGGCGGTTCCCTTGGCGCGCGTGCTCGTAGTCAGCGTCTCGGCGATGTACATGCTCTGCTGGGCGGTCCACCCAAGCGAGAAGACGACGCCGAACAGATACACAAAGGCAATGGTCGTGTTGGCGGCGTTAGTGTTGTTCGGGTCGTCGACGGCCATCTTGGAGGTACCCGTGATGACGGCGAAGCAGACGGAGCAGAAGAGGATGCTGTAGATGAGCAGCGGCCGGCGGCCCACGCGGTCCGTAAGCCGCGCGCCCACGACGCTGCCGAGGAGGCCGAGGACGCTGTTCACCGCGTTGAGGGCCAGCACCTTCTGCTCCTGCACGATACCGGCCGTGTTCATCATCGTCACGAGGTAGTAGCTGGACAGTGAGTTTCCGGAGGCCTGCGAGAGGGGGTATGTCAGTCTCGATTTCCTCGATTTCCACAAGAGAAGGGGCCTATGGTTTGTTTACCTGTCCCATGATGGCCATGCCCAGCACGCAGATCAGTCTCCTGCGCGCTGAGTGCGTGTTCCAAAGCTCGTGGTAGTCCCACCACTTCTTGTCGCTGGCCTCGCTGGAGATCTGGGCCATCATCTCCTTCATCTGCAGCTGGACGATGGGGTGGTTGGGGTCCTTCTCGCCGTGCAGGTTGGTGAGGATCCGCGCGGCCTCTTCGTGTCTGTCATTGGCGACGAGCCATCGGGGCTGTTGTAGCGAGTCAGCAAACAGTCGTCGACGGCATTTGTTGATGTTACATACGCTTTCGGGGAGGAAGAAAACAAAGACGACGACGATTCCGCTCGTTACCATCTGCCAGCGATAAGTATATGCGTCTTCGGCATGGGCCGCGGAGTCTTTCATACCTGGATCCAAACGGGAATCCTCCATCCGTCATCTCCAGGGATGAACGATGAGCCGTATACAATCCAGCCGGAGATGATGGATCCGACGGGCCACATGCAGTTGTAGAGACCGGTGAGGGTGCCTCGCCACTATTCATCAATCAGCTCTGCTCGTCGCTGTCGGTCGAGACGAATTACCTTGGGGTGGGCCAGCTCGCTGACGTACGTCGGTGCGGAGACGCAGCAAAAAGAGACGCCGAAGCCGAGGATGAAGCGACCACCCAGGAAGTGAGGCACATCGTGGCTCGTCGCCCTGTTATCGTGTTAGTCCCCGGTGCGGCCCCAGGTGTCACGGGGCCTGTCTTACTGCACGGCGGTGCCGACAATAATCAGCAACGCGCCCACCATCATACCCCATCGACGGCCGAAGAGATCGTTGGTTGGTCCTGGCAAAAGTCCGTCAGTAACTGGGTAACTGTTTTGGGCGATCTCGACTGCTTACCCGTGAAGAAGATTGCCGCAACCGAACCGACGTTGTACCTAGAATCTCTGTCAGACCCCGTCTCTACACATCCGTTGTGTATCGTCGTCTTACATCATGAAGACAATGCCGGTGGACGAGCCAGAGGTTTTCCTGCGGTCTATTAGCTTCCAAGATCTGGGACAGCTTCAAAGCCAGAGCTACTTACATGTCGAACGTACGCTGGTACGAAGTCAAGCCGTTCAAACCGCCTATCCAGCACGTCAGCAACACATCCAGGGGAAGCCTTCCATCTCCAAACGTACCCATCAGAGACCCATCGTAGCCGTTGAGCGCACCGCAGCAGTACGCGACGAACAGCACGCCGTAGAGCGTGAACATGGACCTGGTCCAGGGCGAGTACTCCCCGCCGTCGACCTCGTGCGCGATCTCGTGCGCCACGACCGCCGCGACCTGCTCGGGCGGCGCGTCCTCCTTCATGTCGCTGCTGCTCCTGTCGAGCTTCTCGTTCGTGCCCATCCGGGCGACGTTTGTAGTATCAGCCATGTATGTTGGCGGGGACCAGATTCGGTCTGTCTATGATATGGAGAGTAAAAGGGCGAAGATCGGAATGGCATCCGCTTTCTCTGGGATCATCGCAGACGGCCGCATCGGAGTCCTTTTATACGCTCACCATTGCCGGCAGCTTAATGGTCCGCTTCTGAGGGATGGCTCCCGCTTGCGAAGAAGACCACTGCGCAGAAAGACCTTCCCGAGGTCCAGAAACGCGTGAGGATATCCATATCCACACCGCGTATCCACATCCGTGGGAGCATTTCTGTGTGTGGGATCCGATGGGCGGACGAGCAGGTGAGAGAGCTATCCCCGCAAATGCACAGACTACCCCAGACGGCGCGATCCCCCGCTCGATCACATGAGAGAAAGCAACGGGGGTGGGCATGGGATGTTGCAACTTGCGATGAATCTGGACGTGGCTCGGTGCGCAAAAGGCGTGAGGTGGGATCCCGACGTGAAAATCCGGCTTCTCTCCGGCAGTGAGAGACGGAATAGTAGCAGTCAAGGTCGCAGAGCCGCGGTGCGAAATTGAGCCGGATCGCCGAGACGGGTCGTGATTGGAGGGGATAACAAGCAACATCAGAGCACCTTGGCGATCCTCTGCAGATTGGGAGATGGTGGCTGGATCGTCCCCGGCTCCGGGATCCCCGATGATGCCCAGGGTTGCGAAGCGCACCGCGGAAAACGACCTGTTACCTTTTTTTCGTGGGACGCACATCAGCAGAGACCTCAGCAGACCACAAAGGAGAGCCTCGGGGTCCCCTTGAGAGTCTTTCTTGGCCGCGAACATACGTGGTGGCGGCAGACCCAGACTCTCGGGAACAGGCTGTATGGTTGATATCGAGCCATCTAACAATGTCACACACCATCGTCCCAACCTTTGCGAGACCACGGGAACGGGTAGCGAGATCTGCACAACACGAGATGGTGGTGTTCTACAAGTTGCAGCAGGTCTCGCTCTGTCGCGACCGGCACTCGTCGGGACACTCGGCGCCGGTCGGGGAACCGGTCCGGGCCCGTGGGCCGGCAATTCGGCAATACCCACCCATAGGTCGCGGACGTCGGGCTTCTCCAACACGAGCATGAGACATGGGTCTGTGGGGTTTTGACGGCCTTCGACAGTTTGGCGCCCCCGGCTTTGGGACCTTGTCGGATCGCGTGGTGTCGTCACTATGCCCAGCCACGTTTTCAATCCCAGTCCGCCTCGCATTCGAGACTTTCTTTTGCCCTGTCCTTCGTCCTCGGGGATGAGATTCTGAGGTCGTGGTCTGTTTATATCCGCAGTCAAGCCGCCTGCCCCTTTTTGACAGCAGCAACTGCGATTGGGGGGGCGTCATATCCTGGTCCCCGTCTCTTCCCTGGGCCCAGCCACGAGGTCTGGTCTCTGGGAGTGAAAGATGCCATCAAGTGAAAGATGTCATCATGGACTTCTTTTGCGTCTCTGTCCAGTATCTCTGTCTTATTCAAGCTTCGGATTGACTTGAAATCGCCATGCGTCCAGACAATGCAGCTCACAGAATACCGTCGAGACTACCAGTCTATGCGTGGCCTTCATTGGTAGGATCCGCTTTGCGTAGTTCGTGACCGGAGCTCGCTTTTCTTGGCCTCTCGCTGTCTTTCAGAGCTGATTTCCACGAAGTACCGAGTTCGGCAGTTCACCTCGAGCGCTCGTGGCTTGCTTTCGGTCTTCGTGTTTTACGGCTCTTCCTCTGATTCAAGACTCTGAACTCGTTTCTTTTTCTTAGAAGTTCGAGGTAGGGGACCAAGATTGCTTACGCGCTCGAGATGACCTTGTCAATGTCGCTGTAGAAACAACGCAGCCGGTAGCGTCTTGCTGTCCAACGAACGTCCCGAACTCCTGGGTCACGGTCTGCATGATCAACTCGAGTGGATCAGGGACGGGCTGCACTGTCACTCCAGTCGAAGTGGGAATGCGGCGTCGTCCGTCCGCTGTGTCGTATTCCAGAGGCGTTGCTATGCTTTATAGCTAATGCGTGCCACCGGCCTGGTCGATGCCATCCAGTCGGGCACGAACCTCACAGAAACCTTTAAATGTCGTTTAAAGACCCTATCGGTCGCAGAGTTCGCCCCAATGGACGACAAGACCCTCCAGTCATTCATCGCCAACAGAGCCAAACTTATGGTCGAAATGGATGACGGCCTGGGCCACCGACGGGCACACCTTTCCAGTCCAAGCAACCCGGCCTTGAACGCTCTGCAACCTGCACTCCACCCACGAACCCTTACCTACATCGTGCTGAAAGATAACGTCTTAAAATCAGCTCAAATACCGTTCTCGTTTTCCCTCTTGGCCTCCCAATCAGCAACCAGGTCCGCGGGCAGGTTAGAATCCATTCGATATCCGACCCACTCAACGCGATAGAATGCGCTTACCCAAACTTCGATGATGTCATCCTTGTCAATCCAAAGCTTGAATAAGACAGAGATAAAGGGCAGAGATGCAGGACGGAGATACAGAAATGGAGAGAGAAATCAAGAAATGAACCCACGTCGGCTCCGGCCGGTCTCCGTCGGACCACAACGCCGTCTCCCGCCCGACCACCATGCCTTACCCCCCCGCATGGGCCATCCCAGTCAAGAGCCATAGAAACCCCAAGCCTCCAGTTATTTAAAAAGTGGACTCTGCGGGTCGTCTGGTCAGTGGAGATGGGTCCTTTTGCTATCCCTTCTGTCTTGCGCGAGTCTGGACCTGATTTGTGCAGCGCTCTTCGCCGACATTGGACCACCGCGACGCTGACATGATCTGAGATTGCCACGCGACCAGACAGGGCACGCACGAGCTGCCCACGTTCAGGACGCTATTCCCCCATCTTCTAGAACAACACGAGAATGAGAGTAGCGACCACGTCCACACATGCTCCTGTTACGCCTTGTCTCCGGAACGACGTCAACGCTTTGCGTAGAAGCTGTTGATCCGCCTTCGATTCAGCTTGCCAAAAACATCTAAAGACAAACACCACGTCAACACTGGTTTTTATCTGAAGACAGTAAAACCGGCGACGGCTTACACATAGGTACGCAGGTGGTGAACAGCGCCAGGGAGACGATCCCCAGAACCCTGAAGACCGTCCCGGCGCCCTCGTTGGTCGTCCACGTGTTGATGAAGGTGGAGAAGGCGTAGTACAAGAAGTTCTTGACCATCATCTGGAGGATGAAAATCTCATTCGAGTGATTCGGGAACGTGTCCCTAACACAGACACTCGGTATCAGTCACGCGAGACAACAAACACCTCCGAGGAAACTCACAAGACATAGAGCCCGGCCGACGTCGAGGGGACGGAGATGCTGAAAGCAAGACAGCCCAGGCAGAACGCTCCGAGGTATACGCCGCCCGCCCGCGGGTTGTCGACAACCCACACGAACAGAAACCACCCGAGACCCGCGAACGCCGCGCCCAGAACGTTGACGGGGATGCGGAACTCGGCCTCGTAGAAGCCGCCGTTCCACCGCGACATCGCTGCAGCCGACCAGTCGCACACCGACCCTACGGGCATCGCGAGCAGTCCACCGACGAGCGCGCCGGCCCAGATGAAGCCGTTCTGCTCGATGTTGAGTCCGTACGGCGGCGGGGAGTAGATCTGCGAGAGGATGTAGCTTGAGGCTACGAAGCACGCGTTGATGACGGCGCTTGTGGTTAGGACCCAGAGCACGGCTGGGTTAGCCAGGTGCATGAAGATCTCCGCGAAAAGCGCTACAATGCTCCTATTCGTGTACGCCTGGCCCGACCATGGTACCAGAATCTCGGCCTTCGTCTTCTTTCGGATCGTGTTGAGCGTCGTACCGATCGACTCGGGCTCCGAAACCTCACCGGCGCTGTGTCCCTTGTCCTCCGGTGTCTTCCTGTCTCCGGCCACCACCGACGAGGTCAGTGGCGGTGACTGTAACTCGCCCAACTCCCGTTTGTACTGCATCTCCGGCAGGAGCAGCACCGTCACCAACAGCCCGACCACGTTGAACGGAAGCGCAGCGACGAAGAGCATCTTATACCCCAGACGCTCCGACAAGACCCCGCTGACGATGGACGTCATGGACACCGAGCACGCCGAAGACCCAACGACCGCGGCGATGCGCCACCCGCGCTCGTGGAGGAAGAACAGGTTGCCCACCGCCGAGAGCGCGAGGCTCTCCCACGCCGTCACACCGAGCCCCTGGACCACGCGGCCGGCGAGAAGGGTCGCGTAGCTTGACTTTCGGGAGCCGGCGATGCAGATCGCTGTGCCGAGCGTGCCGAGGAGAGCGGCGGAGAGGAATTGCGGGCGCTTGCCGTACTTTTGCGCGAGCACGGAGACGATGGGCCTGTTTTCTTTGGTGTTCAGCAAGGAGAGAGAGATAGAGAGAAAGACAGAAAAAGAGACGGAGGATGACGGAGAGAGACAGAGGGAGACAGACAGAGAGAAAGAGAACGCTCTCGGAAATACAGGGGGGGAGCGAGAAGACGAACCCTATGGCGGCGACTACAAGCAGGTGGTACCCCGATAGCTCGGCCACCTTTGTTATGCTGACGCCGAGGACCGGTGCGAGCGCAAATGTCGCGGGGCTCAGCATCGGTCCTGGAATGACAGCAAAGATTATCGTGTTAAAGAAAATTACCCAGAATGCAGCCTCCTTTCTCCACCCGGACCAGAGCTTTTGCACAAACCGGCGCATTCAGCACTACGTACAGAAAGAATACAGGAGAGATATTGACTTACCAAAGGATCGTTGGGATCGTTGCCTGATGGCTGAGGAACTAGAACCGTCTCGGCGCCCTGCTCGTGCTGTTAAGTAAAGCAGATAGTTATTTCCGATTGGGGAGCGCACCATGTAGGTTGTCTTCTTCAGGGAAGTGTCGTGGAAGGTGGCTTCTGCGTGGCCGGCGGCAGAATCCAAAGCGACAAGCCGCACCGTTCCTGGGAGAGCGGTCCCATCTGGTATTTGGGGGTCGATGATGCCGAGAGGCATATTTCTGTTCAGCCAGCTCTTCTGGAGAATTCAGCTATGTGCTTGACATGGGCGATTGCCAAGTGGGAAGGAGAGAAGCAAAATCTTGCTAGAAATGAGGCGAGATCGTATTCGGGATGGGTTTTGGGAAGGGAAGGCGATTTGCCGTTGATTTAAATACAGAACCCGGCGGTATCTTGGCTGGAATACAGTCCGCTCAATAGTTTGGAATTTCGATGAACCTCTTTTGGTTTCGGACGACAAGAAGAAGAGACGGTTGGACAGGCCTACTGTTGGACAGGGCATTTGTTGTTTTGACAAGGCTTGCACAGACCGGCTCTGTCGAAGTCGATGCACTCTTGTCTGAGCCCCTTGACTCTTCAGAACTTTTCCACTTGTTGCTATGTCCATAGTTGTGTGGTTTGCGTGTGGCATTGCCTCGGTCTTCAAACGACATGTGTCACACGACTCGAGTTTAGACGGGGGGTTGTTGATGCTATTGACAACTGCATGATATCTCGGAGGGGTCCAGGGCTTGTCGGAGTTGGCGAAAGTATCAGGGTGACATTCGGGCTTGATGATACTCGCATTGGGGCTGTAGGGAATGCGAGGAGTGAACTTAGACATGGGGGCATCCGGATGCTGCACGTGATTCAGGCTGCTTTTCACAACACCATCGTCAAAAAAATCACGGGATCACGACGTTGCAATATTTCACGGGTAACAATTGTCGAAGGAGCGCCAACACTTTCATTAAATATCTAGATAATCTGGGTCACCTTTTGATAGGTCTGTACGATCCCCAGTATCCTCCACATCGACGTCGTTTTCCCGGGACAACTCGTCAAAAGCACCGGGCGTCCGGCAAAGGCATTCCTACCGAAGAAACAGTCCGTAATTACATGATGTCGACTATCCCCTCGCAGCGGCCTACAACTGGCAACGCACCGTGCTGTGCAGGCGCTCGCAAATCTTGTACTGTCCTCCCATCAGGGACCCCGGGTCGATCTCTTCGAAGCTGAAGTCGAGGTCCCAATGCGTCCTGTTCCACGCCACCTGTCCGAAGAGTCTTCGGACTACGGACACCAGATGAACGTGCCAGGTAGAGGCGACGTGGAGTTTCGCGCGGTCGCCGCGCAAGTCGAGTCGGATAATGGTGCCCCTGCCCTCGGAGGCGTACCAGAGCTCCATGAGCTCGAGCCTGGGCATGCGCAGCGCCGCGGCGGCTGCGTCGATGAGGAGCAAGGTGACGTCCTTCTGGCCCCTCAGCCCGCTCAGGCACTGGGACTTGAGGCAGATGGAACGCAGCTCGGGCCAGATGGGTCTCTCTGTGTCGTTTATTCGCGCCAGTCCGAAGAAGCGGTCGGCGTCGACCATGCCGGCGCTCGAGAAGGAGAACAGTTGGAAGCTCGCCCTGACCGCTGCTTCGGCCTCGGCCAGGTCCAATTTTGTTGTGAGGACGTCCCGGTGGATCATGGGGCGGGAGGTCTCCCAGAGAGTCACGGCCTTCACCGACGGGGGGAGATGGTCCAGCAGTTTGGTGGCTGCGTAGTCGCGGTCCATCTGACCCGCCATGTTGACGAACTCCCAAGGCTCGTAGACAACCTCCTCAAGACCGGGTAGATGGCCGGTGATGGTGGTGATGGCGCGCGCCGTCAGGGACCTGAAGTGTCGGCGGCTGACGACGAGGCGCTTGACTGCCGGGACCGAGGAGAGACAGACCGTACCATTCTCGTCGTCCTGCAAGTCGAGGAGGTTGCCGAGTAGCCGTTCTCTCGTATGGCCGCTATAGTCGGTGTCCAGGATACAGTCCGAGTTGAATTCCTCGTGGGTCTCGAGCCATGCACCGGTAAGCAAGTCGGTTGGCGATGACGCGCTGAGCTCGAGAGTCACGCAGCTGGTCGAATTCCAGGTCGACATCATAGCGAAGAGGATCTTGACGCGTTCGCTAAACCGACGGTTATTGAAATTGACGCATTCTTCGTCTTCCGCCAGCTGGCGATCTGGGTAAGGCATCAGGTCGGTGTAGAGATGTACGTTCCTGACGCAGCTCGCACGCTCGCCCCGGACGTACTCCCCGAGCCTTCTGATTTGGGTCAGGGAGTCGATATTGAGGCTGGCGAACGTGCGGCTCTCAACCCAGGCCTTCCACTCTTTGGATACGCAGGCGTAGTCCCCAATGCGATGCTCGCCGAAGCCCCTGGAAGAGGGGAGGCGTTCCAAGATCATCGCTCGGATCTCAGGGACCAGCCGTGACCAATACGGGAAGGCCTCGGTGTTCTTTGTTGGGTTGAACACGTCCACCGACGGCGCGAGGGCCGATATCTTCCTTCTCTTGGGGACCGCTTGCTGTTGTGCGAGCTCTGCCGCCGTGGCACGTTTGCGGCGGAGAAGGGGTTCAAGAATAGAGACCCGGGGTCCTGATACGTTGTTCGCCATCTTCGGTGATCTGGGTAGATCTGAATAGACCGAAAGAAGAGATGATGGTTTCGAACAGCGATGTTGGACGGTGTCACTGACTTGGGACAACCGACACGTACCTTAGAAGGCGTGAGAAGCGATATCTGGGCTCAAGGTAGATGAGTAGAAGAGAAGGGTGGAAGAAGCTGGAGTTGTGGTGGTCTGAAGAAAGAGGAAGCAGAGATGTGGGACAGCGTCGGGGTGCTTGGAACTCGAAGTTGATGATGGGTACGAATTCAAAGCTGGTGCGAAATTGGGAAGAAAGAGAGCATCAATCAGTTCGAGCTCATTGCATTTTTAACCTACAATATCTGAGCAAAAACTTTACCATTGACAGTCGAGGACCCTTCTGGCACATGACCACATCGCCAAAGACGGTTGGGCGACACTTGCTTGCTTGCAACAACACCCAGGTGGATGTCAACAACCGGGAAAATCAATGAAGAAAGTTTCAAGAGCGAAGCATAGTTGAACTCTGATATGAAGAGATTTTTCTGAGCCTCTTTGGCTCTTTTCCCAAGATGCGGTTGTCGACGGAACCCGCGTTGACCAGCTGGATGCTGAGACTGAGGGGAGCCGCCGTGAAGGAAACAGAGAACGGAAGGTTTCTTGATGAGGAATTCTAATTTTCTAACATTTCCTAAACAGGAAGTCTGAAAAACATATAAAAGTCAAATTAGAAAAGTATTTACAGAAGAAATTCAAGATAGGCGTACGTAGGGACGCCACACCCACACAAACCCACACGCCCTCACAACCCGGCTCAAACAACCAACCCCCCCCCCCCCCCCCCCCCCCCCCCCCCCCCCCCCCCCCCCACCCCCACCCCCCCCCCCCCCCCCCCCCCCCCTCAAACACAGGCACTCTTCCAATCATCTGGTTACTCTCAGTAGCCCAGCTTGAACCCGCCCCAGTTGAGCTTGGTGAACACAAGGTCCGGGTCGTACTGGTCCCTGACAGCCCGCATCTTCTCCAGGTTCTCTGCTCCGTACTGCGGAAACGGCTTCTGGAACTCGCCCGCGTCCCCCATGTAGATGAACTCCGTCGCCAGGCCCAGCTTCCGGTTGATCTCGTGATGGCGGGCGAGGAGGGACTGGGTCCAAGCCGTCATCCTCAGGTCGTCCTCGGCGCGGGCCCAGGATGTAGTGAACTGCCACCCTTTTTGGATTTGTTAGCGACACATACAGCAGTTGAAAAAAACTGTTTTAGGTTTTTTTCTTGTGGCTCAGACTTACAGATGTAAGACTGGTCGTCGTCCAGGCCAAAGGTGTTGCCCACGCCGTTTGTCTTGGCCACCGTGGATGCGGACTTCGGCACAATGTTCAGGATGTACGTGGGACGGAGGCCCTCGACGTCAGCAACGTCCTGGATCGCCTCGACCCAGGCCTGGTAGATCTCGTAGAGCCGAGCGGCGTCGGGCTTGATCGTCTGGTGGCCGAATTGAATTCTGGTACAGAATTATCAGCAAGGAGACAAAAATGCCGGTTGCAAACACTTACCGAAACATCTGGTTGGGGGACTCCATCTGAGAGTGCCAGTAGATCGGGGCAGTAACATTGTGCACGCGGGTCGTAGCGTCCGGGATGGCGGTGAAGTTGGCGAAGCGAGACGGGGGCGAGTCGGTCGTCTCCTGCAGGCCGAAGACCTGGGGGATGGTTTCCTTGGTGGTCGTGTTGTAGTTCATGTTGATGACCGCTCCCGCGCCAACGCTCCCGTCCTCGGACAGGGCCATGTCGCAGGTAGCCTCGATGAACTGGCGGATGGCGGACTCGGGGAAGATTTGCAACGTGCTAGTGACCAGGGGGATGTTGTACGTCTTCATCACGAACTTTGTGACGATGCCGAAGTTGCTGCCGCCTCCCTTCAGAGCCCAGAAGAGCTCCGGGTTCGAGGCGTTGCTGGCCACGACCTGGGTCCCGTTGCCGAGGACAACGTCGTAGCTGAGGATGTTGTCCATAGAGAAGCCATACTTGTTGAGGAAGTAGCTGACGCCGCCGATGAGCGTCAGGCCCGGGACACCGATTGTCTTGAGGCGGCCACCGATGGCATATTGTCCGTACGGGTGCAGAGCCTGGTAAACGTCCACCCACTTGTTGCCCGGCCCGACCTCGATGTTATTGTCGTCGGGGTTGCCCTTGATAGCGTTCAACCCGTTCAGAGCCAGGAGGACTCCGTCGTCGATAGTGTTAGATCCGGGGTACTGTCCATTGCTTCCTGTCAGTCAAAGCGGAGGAATGAAAGGGGTAAGCTGGGGTACTTGCGTTCATGTGGCCTCCGCCCTTGACAGCGAATGGTGCCTTGTTCGCGTGGAAGATTTCGACCGCTTTTGCTACATCTTCGGCAGTGCTCGGCATGTAGATACAAGCCGGGTGGAGGTTGGCTCTCTTGTCCCAGACGTTGATGCGCTGGGTCTCGTAGGCAGTAGAGTTGGGGAAGAGGGTAGCGTTGGAAGCGATGGCGTTGAGCTGGTCGCAAGCGCTCCTCACGCCTTCGGTGACCAACAGGTCCCTGCTACCAAACTTGTGACTGCTGGCAGCGGCGGAGCCGGCCAGCAGAAGCACGGAGAGGGCCGGGGGAGGCAACATCGTGGTTTGGTAACTCGGGGTAAAGAAACGAGGGATGATTGGAGCGAGTGAAGATGGGATGATGATTGTTTCGAGATGAAAGAGACGGAGAAACAAGTCTATTTATCTGTGATGATGAACGACTATCTTCCAGATCATTGCCTTCCGCAACTCCCTTGCGGTGTTCCACTCGACTAAGGGGCCCAAAGTGTCAACAATGGATCTACTACGGCCATTGTCATCTGTCCAGTCCACCGTTTTCTATCGCAATCGGTCTCGGTATGCTACTCGGCTTCCAGAATTCAGCTCAGCCTTGTCAACGGGCTCTTCTAAGCCATCATAGTCGGTGCAGCCGACACGAATCCCCACGAGATCCAGTTTGTTTACGCTAGCGAACGGCATTTGCGATCCTGCAAGCCCCCTTGCGATCCCCTTCCGGCTATCATACTGCAAGGAATAGAGACCTTGCGGGTACAAGGAGGGTCAGGCAGTCTTCGTAGGCCGCGTCGTCGTCGTCGTCGTTGAAGCTCGTGCGTTTCGCTATCGTATCTTCAAGTTGCTTAGTGTGGCTGGGGGGAAATTGAAGTGACACATCCCGTCAACAACTTCAGGCCTTGGGATGAGCAAGGCCTTCTCATTGACGGAAATAAATGGGTTCTGATGGCTCTGACCCGATGTTCATGACTTACACTGCCTGTCTCTTCCAGACGTTCCAGCCTTAGCTCGGCGCCACCCCGGCCCATTAGCCACATCGTCATGCTCGGTCTCGCATTCGGCGGATGGGGCTTGATCCGCCAAAGATCCGCCTGGCGATCAAAAGAGGGCCAGCAATCGATCCCTTGCAAAGAGGGCGGGGCAAGGGGCCAATGCGACCAACGGATCTGTGAGCAATACGTGTACTATCACTACGGTTGCCATTGTAATACGTCGTTTTAGTCCAAGACAGAGAAGCAAACCTCTTTTAACTTGAGCATCCGTCAGACGCAGGCAACTCGAAGTGATCAAAGCTTCACGTTTTCCTTACCTCAGCTGTCGGAGATAACCTTGATAGAATATGGACGCCATGTTTCATCGGATCAAAGTTTTGCTTCCCGCCGCGGAGCAGAACATCAAAATGGCACTCCGCTCGTGCCGCCGGCGGTCAGACGTTCGTTCTTGTTGCCCGGTTGTCTCGTTTCCCCCTCCAAGTCCGCAACCTCCAGATGACAACAAACCGTAACCCAATACACATAATTCAATCCCATCTTGCTACATTTGTTCCTCCCGTGCCATTGTTTATTAATCACCAGTCACATTGCTGGAGTGACACACCTCTCAGCTTCATCTGTTCAGCACCCAACGGTCAACGGCATGTCACAATCCGCCCCAAATGTCACGCTGGCCGACTTATGGCCAGAGTTGATGGCCGACATCGGCATCACAGGCCCCATCGCCGAGAGCCCCGCCTCGCTACTCAGCCTGCTGCCCGAGTCTCTCACGGGCAAGGGATGGATCGCGGTCCTATTCATGTCGCTGCTGAACAAACTCCTGAACCGCGTCGCATCTTCCAGAAAAAAGGACGCTGAGCAGCGAGTGCGGGCTGAGAGGCGGCGGCGGCGCCTCGGGATCTGGGAAGAGAGACAGCACAGCGGGCTGGAGAAGCTGCACGAGATGCTCGTCGACATGGACATACCCGAGGTCGACCTGAACACGGTCGACATGCACGAGTGGCTGGACTACACCTTTTGGCGTCTTTGAGCAGGCTCGCATCTCTGCGAAAAGACTCAGTTGTCGGTGAGATTGGTTTACGCAAGATCCAGGCGACGATATCAAAAAGGCAACTCCTGAGACGAGAATATCCCCGGTTTTGGGATAACACCCATCTGTCACCGGATCACGAAGCATACGATAAACGTCGGGGTGAACATCGGAGATCAGGTGTTGTTTAGAATAATAGAAACGCCTCAACTTTTCGTCTTGAAGAAGAAGATATACACATTATCAAATATCAACAATGGCAGTGAACTTCAAAAAGAACACGAAACGAATCCTGATCCAAGATGACCAGGTCCGGCCCCAGCAGGAGAGAAGTACACAACAGCCCATCGGCCTCTGTGACGGGCGTGGGCGATGTTGGTTTCAATCGGCGATCCTGTATTGACGAGTATCGCAATCTTGAGGAAAGAAGAGAAACTATGTACAAAGCAGAGATATTCTCACATCCTTATATCTCCTTGAGGCTGTAGCTCGAATATTCTTGACACTTCCTGGGGGCTGTTTCGATGTGGGTCCGGCCCAAGTGTGGGCCGTGTTGAAGTCATGAGAATATTGTGGAACTTTCTACGGCGAGGGCATCGCCGAAGCCATACCACGGCCGTAGCCCGTGACAGCCTCCGCCCAGCTTCATCTCATCCTGGCGCCGCCAAGGAACATCCAGCCCCTTACTCGTTGATCCTGTGGCGCCAGACCTGCTGCTCGGCCCTAGCACTGTAGGTACTCGCGCCAAGGACGGCCTCCATCTGGTCGTCGCTCAGGAACATGACCTGGCGGGCCAGGAACCACCGAATGCCCTCGGAGCACGGCGGGCTCGTCAGGCTGCCCTGGTACGTCCAGAACTCGCCGAAGTTGAGAACCTCCTGTAGGGCAAGCGTCAGGTCGAGCTCTGTCGGCACCTGGGTCTGCGTGTCATTGAAGCCGATTATGGGGGGCAGCTGCGCAAAGAACTTGTTATCGGCGCTGCCCGGGTCGAGGCGGAAGGCGAGCACGGCGCTCGGCGTGCCGGCCTCGTTGACGTGGACGAAGTGCATCTCGGCTCGGGATCTCCAGCCGGCGACCGGGTGATCCGCGGGGGTGTGGATGTGCCATCCAGACATGAAGAGCGTGGTGTTGTCGTACGTGAAGGACGGGTTGCCGGTGAACTCCTTCTCCGGGTGGGTGATGGTGAAGGCCGGGCCGTAGTTCCAGTTGTAGAAGTTTCCCGCCGTCTTGCTTGGGTAGTTGAACTCGATCTGTTGCCTGACGTTCAGACCGTTGTTGAAGCCGAGTGCAATAGGCGATTGCTGGCTGCCAGCTTGGCAAAGGCGGTAATCTACGACGGATCTCGTTAGATTCATTTATGCTGCATTCCCATTCCAGGATGGAGACATACTCGGGTTGATGCGGCCCCAGTCGAAGGACGCCTCGTACGCCCAGTCAGCCTGCTGAGGCTTCTTGAAGTCGTCGTCCACGCGCTTCATGACTCCCGCCTGGTGGTTGTCGTGGGTCGCGCAGGCCATGACCTCTGATGCCGCCAGGAGGGCGCTGACAAGATACGAGGAAACCATTGTTCTTGGAATTAGGAATTAAAAATTCGAGAAAATCGATTTGGTTCAAGCGAGTGTGAAGATGTCTCGAGTATGACGTGAAATGAACGATTGTGTTGAGAACCCTGGTGGTTACACAATCATCAGAGAGCGACCCGGGCTTGGACATTGTTATATAGGCTTCCTTGATGCCCTTGGGCTTCATGGAACTGGTAATGACTGCTGCAGGGCAACCAGGTCGATGCTCCCCTTGCGGTCGGTTGCAGCCTCCTGAAATGCCAGGTTGAGTCGTCGAGAGCTAGACCCATTCTTGGCAGGGGAACCTGCTCACGTCCGTCCTGTGTCTGCTCGCAGCCTCTCACATGTATCAGGCGCGGGTATTCATCACCATACTCTCGGGTCTCCCCAAGGGATCTGGTCCGACTCTCATGATGTGGTGACGGAGGAATGCGTGCTGCTGGTCGAGTAATCAAACCCAAATGTGGCCTCATGCTTGGTTTGATTGTCCTGTTTCACACGAGTCGATTCTTCCCTTGCTATTGTTGTGGAAACGAGACTAGGTCCGATCCAGCAATGTGACTTGGCTAGGGACAGTGAAACATAATTCACCCACGCATGATGGCTTTTGCTTAGCATGCACGTTGTCTGCCTACGGCTACCCCGGGCTCCCCCGCGCATTTCCACGAGTCGAGCTGTTTGGGGTTGCTTCTACGGTGCTGGGGACACCTTCAGCCATTTGCCAAAGATTCCCGAAGGGGGCCGAACGAAAGCAGGAACTGGTTGAAAGAAAGTTCTTCTTCGCAGCTTCCTGGAAACCCCATTTCAATTGGTAGGCCGTCCCTGTAGGAACACAGCTAACCAGACCTTTCTATTCTACAGCATCTTCCGAGCAAAAGATTCGAGTGCCCGAACTTGAGCTCTCTAATTTTCTTCGACTGACAACACATTCTGAGGAGTATACATTGCAGGTTACCACATTGATTGGGCGGCACTCCAAAGAACAGGAGACCGGAACTGTCGTCGACAAAGTCAAACTAACTGGGTTGATGACTACATCGCTAGCCCGCAAATAAGAAAAGTCTACCATCTCCTATTCAACTTTGCTTATGAAGACAGAAGATATATTGGAATGACATGAAGGTTAACGGATAACGTTTGGTTGAAAGCCAAAGATCTGTACGCCCGGCTTCACATCCAGCAACACTCTCTATCATTTTCGTTGATGGTGCTTATAGGGGACCCTTGTCGGAGGCCCCTGCTCCCTCAGTCAAGATGCGTCGTGTTGAAGAGCCTGTGACCAGTGTCGGTGCCGCCTTTTCCAGTGAACTTGTTGTCTGAAAGACGAAGAGCCACGAGGCTGAGGTCTCCAACGCTCGCAAGCTGCCCCAGGAGGCCCGCACGCGTGATCGCCTTCTTCTGGACGACGCCGGCCACAACGACAATGCGGATGTCGGCATCTAAACCGCGAACGTAATCGACGTATTCCTTGACCGATTTGCCACTGTTGATCACCGAGTCCACCAGCAAGACGGTTCTGATGCCCTTGAGCTTCTCGTCGACGTCGAGGTCCTCCGGAAGCTTGGAGTGGATGAACATGGCCTTGGGGAACGCCTCGCTGATGCCAAACGCCATGGGCTCGCCGCCCCGCATCAGCGCCACGATGGCTGTCTTGGATTCGTTCATGAGCTGATGGCCGTCGACCATATGGCCCTGGACGTGGCGGATGTCATGCGTCTCGAGGCCGAGTACCTCGGAGACGTATTCGGTGGCCAGGTAGAAACCAACGCGATGATGGGCCCTTCTGAGATCTGGGCCGGCGACGGCAGCATCGCGCGTGGGAGTCATCAGAAGCTTTGCAGCATTCTTGTTGGTTGCGTGGAGGACGCGGAGTCGGCGGTGGCGGCTGAAGATAGATTGAATGAATTCCTGGTGAGTGATGTCGACGAGAGGTGGCTTGTCGACTGTGAGGCGGGGACTGGCGGTGCTGGTAATCAACGCCTCTCGTGCCCGGAGGCCGTCTGTGTCGATGGCTGTGAGCAACGCCGCATCCATGCTATTGCTCCTCAAACCCTTCATCCCGACGACCACGACAGCATCGTTTGCCAGCTTCAGCATGGGTAGGTCCATAGGACTGTCCCCGAACGCGCAGACGTGCAGGCCATGATGGTCTCTAGCCCGAGAGACGACGGCGGCCTTGACTTCCGGTGTGACGACGTAGCCGTCCGCAATACGTCCTCCGCCGAGGATTCCAACGCTGTCGGAAAGCCCTTCCCTCTCGATGATCTTCTCCCAAACGCGACGGAGGCCACATGTGACACTAAGCGCTCCGACGTGCTTGTTGTCCTCCAGGGCGCGGAGAAGTGCAACGAACTCGGGGTGCACGGTGAATTCAGATGCCACTGCACTACAGAGGCTCTCAAAGTCGAGGCGAGCTTCCTCATACAGGAAGGCGGCCTGACGGAAGGAGGTGTAGGAGTAGCCAATGGAGCTACTAAAGAGGGTCTTCAGGGGACACTCCATGTCGCCTTCGATGTCCGTATATCGACCAGATTGGACCATTCCCCAGAATCTTTTGCCGCTGTCCATGTCACAGAGGGTTCTGTCCGCGTCAAACACCAGCAGAGTCTCTTGTCTGGTATTACCGCTCATCATAGCGAGCGTCTGGTCTAGGTGTTGGGTAACGCGTGCGAGGTTCATCGCCTCCGAGTGAAGACGAATGTCGTGCATGAGCGGCAGGACAATATCCGTCAGTTTCCAGGCCAGGGGGACAACAGTGAAGAGAATCCCGTTTTCCCGACAGAGGCGGCGCAAGTTGGCCTTCTCGTAGTCTTGCCATGCGTGGACGTGGCCGACGGAGACTGTTGGACGGACCCGGTCCGGGTCATCCAGGCAACGTTTAACCACGTCAGTTGCCCGAGCGTCAAGATACATGACGTGGGTGTGGACGTTGAGATCTGCCGGTGTATACACGTCGTCGGGGTGGAGATCTTTCTCGGACCAAAACGAGAAGTGTCCGGAGACGATCCCCAACTGCCCGGTGCTGGCACATTGGTCTGCGATGAAATTGATGGCGCGCTCGCGGTAGAGCTCTTTATTCGCTGGGCACAAACGCTTGAAGAATTCCAGTCCGCCGGGAACGATACTCGCAATGACCTCAGCGCCTTCGAAGAAGCGGAAATTCTCGCCCCTGAGCTCGGATCTCAATTGCTGAAGGAGGAAAGATTTGCCTGATGCGGGAACACCGTAGAGGCCGACGATTTTCGGCTTGACCCGCACGGATATTTCGGCAGTCAAGATGTCAGGGCTTGGAGTTTCTTCGTCAATGATACCGTAGGTCGGACTTCGGTGGCGTTGCCAGACTGAAAGGAAGACAGAGGAGACTTTCGCAGTAGCTGTGAAGGGCAATATTGTAGGTATTGCAGGAAGGTAGTCGACCGAGTGAGCTGAGAGATTGACTTTGGTATGATTCGAGACGGACTTCTTATGCTATATTGCAGCATCATGGTAATTATTGATTCGTTTGGACGGAAGTGACTCAGAAGAGGGGAACAGCATCGAAAAATGGAAATCGAGCGTAGCAACACGCAAGCCCACGAAGAGCGGTGTGCACTTTGCCAAGGGAGGGTACCAAATGAACAAAGAGACACAAACCATTGCTGCAACATGCAGCAGAGTCTGTCTTGTCATATTATGCCTAGGAAAAGCTCAAGATCGGCTTCCTTTTCAACTGCAGCACTGATGCATCTGCGAAAGCAGGGATCTTCATACATGTAGTTTGTTCTCCTACATGAAACTCAGTATTTGGGAAAGCAAGAATCCCACTTCAATGGAAAAAGCCAACAGCTGCGCAAAATCGAAAGAGCAGGAGGCCATGGATGATTCTTAGATGCTGAAGTGGTTGAATCTGAAGAAGCTTTCAGGCATGTTTGTGTGTTTGTCTTGCTTTGGAGTTCTGCCGGATGTCGGGAAGGGCCAAGGGGCTGGGGAGTAAAGAGATTCTAAGGACTGAGTATTCCATATCTTAAAACAGCAGCGGGCAGAGTTAAGAGTGAGAGGCAACAGTGGCAAGGACGGACAACATAAACAAGAACCGACAAGAGCGACAAAAACAGAAAGATAGACGGAATTAATAGCAAATGACGTATCATAGAATCAATCTTAGTGATATCCAGTCCGGTCTGCGTTATGACGTAGCTAAATTCATCAAGTTCCGGATATCTCTGTACAACACAGTACCTGAGAGGAAGAATGGGGCCATCAAGGCCTTGGCACTCAGGAACTCCATGCTTCCCCATCATCATATAAGAAGGTGATCACCCACGAAAACTTCCATTTCCCAGCTCGTGGCGGTTAATGAGCCTTGAAGCAACCGCGACTGTTCAGCATGCGCCTCTGACAACGTTGTGTCCTAGCCTCTTGGGCCACAGGCCATGACGTTGTTTCCCATTTCGCGCGAAAGGATCATTTAGCCAAAACTCGTCATTTTATCTGTTCCCCAAACGGATGCGACATGCGCCGCAGTCCGCGGGGATACGCTCGCCTCATGCAGGGTCTACTAGGCTACCATTCATATCAGGGCGGTGCAGCGGACCCGCGACCTTTTCTTGGCCAAGATCGTCCAAAGGATTTCGCCCAGACAGAGTGGGAGGTTTTGCCCATCAGCGCCTCATAGTGTACAGCGTAGTGCTCAGTTGTCATAGTCTGCGGCACAGCTCTAATCATTTCCCCCATCAGACTGCCTAAACCAGTCAGCCCAACCAGCAGAAGCATTTTCCGCCACCCGTGTTCTGTGGTTCTCGTGGTGTGTAACGATGTCATAGCGAGACGTGATTCGTGGTTCCAAGGACGATGGAATGGGAGGGTCATTTTCATGAACTGCCTTACATCACTTGGCTCCCCGCGATCATCGACGTCCCGAGAATAAATTGTCCGGGAAGACCCCTAATCCCCACAATCTCTCGCACAGTTTCCAGACCCAAACCACCCTGCAAAAGCTTATACACTCTTCCAAAAACCATTCTCATTGAGCCCGCAGCAACAACATCTACACAACACATACACACATTATGCCCGCGATACAACTATCCCACGTAGCCCGCGATGCCGTCCTCCATCTCCTCAACCCACGCCAGCAAGACGGCCCAAATAAGGCAGCCGGGGACTACATGGACAAGTACATCAACAACAAATATAGCCTCGAAGACGAGTACGAGAGCGGCAAGAAGACGGTCCAGGTCATCGGCGGCGGCATCATCGCCGTCATCGTCGTCGTCGTTGTGCTGGTCATCTCGTCCCTTGTCGCGGGCTGCTGCATATACAGCCGGCGCCAGGACCAGAAGCGCAGGCGCGAGCTGGAGATGAAGAAGTACATGGGCGAGAACAGATCCAGCATCGGCTCGGGCAACCAGGCTTCGAATAACACGGCTTCGGGCTATGGTCAGGGAACGTACTCTGGCTACGGCGGCTACAACAACACGCAAGGATACGGATATGGCAATGGCTACAGCAGTACGAAGGGCAACGCGGGGCAGACTGATGCGTCGGCGAATCCCCCGGCGTACACGGCAGGCAACAGCGAGGCGCCGACTTCGCATGGAGCAAGTCACGCTTAGAAGGCCTGTTGAGGACAATAAGGGCAGATATATAATGGAGCAAGACAACCAAGCGCTGATACCCAATGATTTTCATTTGTCCATATAACTCAACACAACCAGGAACGAGAAACAAGAAAATCTCATTTCGATCAACGACTGCAACGAGCTTCATTTTTCGCATTTATTACTTCTTGCAGGACGAACGGAATTAAGAAGTTCTCAATATGAATGTGTCACGAAGCATAATCAAGTGAAGATAACTGGCAACTGTGATTGCATTTTGTTATAGCTAATAGACTAAAGCGACTTTTCAATCTGCCTTTTTTGAATTTTCCAGTGATTTTTCCCCGTCACACCGCCAAATTCCCTGGCCCCAAGGCAGAAATCGAGCAGCGACACAACTTTTGTTTTTGAGAGAAAAGAGTGAGAAACCCGCAGAGCTACTTATCTGCGGGATAAAAAAGCAGATGAAAAATCAAATTACACAAACCATCCATTCAGTTGCCTACCACATCCCCCAATAAGTGACAGGTCACTTATTCCGCGGTGCTTACTTGGAGACACCGATGTGCGAGAAGCACTTCTTGAAGGAGTCGGCCTCGAGGGCGAACAGACCGCCGTGGTCGAGGAGGGTGGCGGGGTTCCAGATCTCGGGGTCGAGGCGGCCGAGGAGACCGGTGTAGCTGGTGAGGCCCTGGGGCTCGGTGACACCCCACGGGTTGCGGAGGACGACGTACTGCTTGTCGCCGAGGACGCAGTATCCGAGGACGGAGTAGGCGTGGTTGGCCACGATGTTGGCGCCGTGGAACTCGCGACCGGTGGCGTAGGTGAAAGCCGTCATGGGGTTGATGGTCTTGTTGTTGACGCTGTTGGCGCGGACCAGGCCCAGGAGGGTGTGGGCGGAGTGGTTCTCGCACTGGTAGTAGTGCGGGGTGCGGCCGTTGATCTGGGCCATGGCCTTGATGGGGTCACCGCAGTGCGTCTGGGTGATGTCCGGCTGCTCGGAGTTGGAGCCCGTGATCCACTTGGCGAAGGCCTTCTCGTACAGCGAGGGCCAGATGTCGGCGCCGTCGGAGGAGCGGCAGTACAGGGGCTCGTTGTCCGAGTTGTTGATCGGGATCTCATAATTCACGTCGACCGTCTCGGTGCGATTGTTCTGCTTGCCGCCCTTGTCGTGGAACTTGATGGAGAGGAAGCGCTTCTTCTCGTTGCCGTGGGTGTGGACGCGGGTGGCGCGGTTGATGGCGCAGGGGTCGGCCCAGAAGACGGAGAAGAGGGCAGCGACGAACCAGGAGTTGCTGGAGCAGCCCTGGGTGGGGTCGTCAAAGTTGCGGATGGTCTCGCGGCGGTCACCGATGCGGAACATGGTGATGTCCGAGATCAGGCGCTTGTTGACCTGCTGGAAGAAGTAGTCATACATGTCGCGCCACGAGGCGTTGGGGGGTTGCCAGCGGCCCTTCTGCATCCTGAAGGGGGTGACGAGCTCGTTGATGGACATGGTAACGTCCCGGTTGGAGACGGTCTTGCCGAGCTCGTGGGCGTGGAGGACGAGGCGGAGCTTGCCGTTCTGCATGCGGGCAACCTTGACCTTGGCGTCCTTGAGGTCCTTGAGGCCAACCTTCTCGAGGTCCTCGAGGCGGCGGACGCCGGAAAAGTCGGGCGTCATCAGGTCGCGCTCGTTGAGGATCTTCATGTCCTTCTCGTCGTACATTTCAGCCTTGCGCTCCTTCTCGTTGAGCTTCATGCCGGCAAAGAGGACGGAGCGGTGGCGCATGTCGAAGAGCTCGTCGTAGTCGGTCTGGAGGACGTTCTGGAGAATCTGGGCCGCGGCCATGGAGTTGCGGTCAATCTTGCGGCCGATGAGAGCCTCAGCAAGAGCGTACGGGTTGACGGCACCGACGCAGGGGTTCTTGGGGGGAGAGTCGGGGCGGGGCCCGTCCTTGCTGAAGTTGTCGTCCTTGGACATGTCGACGAGGTCCTCGTACTCGTCGATGTTGCTCTGGGAGGAGCTGGCCTGGCTCTCGACCTTGTGTCCGAGGATGGCCTCGACGAGGGCGAGGACGTTGCTGTCTCTCTCGGTGTTGCGGATGTCGCCCATTTTGAAGTTAAAAGTTACGTAGAGTATGGTGGTATGTTGTAATATGTTGTGAAGATGAGGTGATTAGTGCTGTTGTAGTTGTTGAACTGAAGGCCTGAGCTGAAATCCTGCTGCTGCTTGTTTTCTTCTTTCTTTCCCAGCTCAGGGAGTCTTCGTTGGGTCTTTATACCTTTTCATCAGTCTCCAGCGGCCAGGCAAAGTCACACTTCGCCCCTCACCTCCCCTCATCTTCAGCTAGGGTTCTCAAACTTCGGCGCTGCAAGGTGAATCATGGACTGCGTAAACACCAACTCAAACACGCTGAAAGATTTCATGCATAGCTTGCCATGTCGCTATCGGTGCGAAGGTTTTCGCATGGTATGCTGCGGAGGCGAGGAGACATTGGAACGAGGTTACCTCCCTCGGAAAAGAGACGCCGAGAGTTTTCCAGCGTCGGACCGGACTACCTCTCTCTGAAGTCTCTCACAGGTCTGTGGATATGCGAGGCTTCGGCCGGTCGTCGTACTCTCTCTGCCCCTCTCTCTCTCTCTCTATTCCTGATTGCGCAATGCAACGTCGACGAACCATTGGTCTGAGTGTCCGCTCCGCGCCTGCAAATTGCCCGTCAGCATTACCAAATGTCACTGTGGAGCTCTCTTTTCACATGTGAAGTCACGAGAGACATGCAGAAAGCACTTGCACTTACTGCTGTACGACGGACCGGCAGTCGTCAGCAAACAAGTCTCCGCAGACGCTGAAGCAAGACCTGACGCTAGATGAAGTCAAAAGGCTCGTGGGCCGATCGACGTCCGTGAGGAGGTGTGTTTGGGATTTCCTCTGTTGTTTTTCTTTTTTCCTTCCCATTTCAGCGCGATCTAGCCCCTCGAAGAAAGAATCCGCGGGGACGAGCTCTCTCTCCCGCCTTACGACGGTAGGTTTTGCGATGAAACCCTGCAGAGGTATACATTCTCACGGGCTCTCGCGGGTGCTTGGAAGCGGGGCTCTCAGATGTTGAGGAAAGACGATCTAGGGAAGATGCTTGGATGCGGGTTTTCCCCGCGTTGGTACTTTGGTGGTCTTGACCTGCCTTACATGGCGACGTCAAGGATATACAGCAGGTCAAGGGGCAAAAGAAAAGGTAGAATCCATGTGTCGTATCGGTAAAACACTACGACACACGCAGGCGGAAGGACGTGTGTGTGCTGTGCTGCTGGTGGATATCCATGAGGCTGAGATTGCAGTCCCAACAAACTCAGCTCTGCATCCACAAAGGCTGAAAGGTCCGCGATGCAGGGATCTCTCCGGCGCGGCGGCAACATCGGAAGAAAGCATGGGGAGCTGGTCCGGTTTGAGGTGACAACCGGGCTAGCCTCAAAACGTCAGGCCGTGTGTCCCGGGTCCATGACAATTTGAGACCGTCTCTACGCAATGATAGCAACCGAAGTCTGGCAGAGTTCAGCATCCCACGTGGCAGCGAGGGCCTTTCGTGGCGTCTAGCTCTGTCTCCTGTAACCCCATTCCCCTGTCCACCCCTCGCCAAGACACGTCGCACAGAGACATATCAACAATACATCACTGGCTGGGAGACGTTGCTGCTGTTTGAGTTTCTCCCCCCATCAACCCCTCATCTCTGGTGCGTTGAATCTCCAACTTCTCATTGGGTTCGTTCTCCCTGCATGTCTAACGTAGCAAAACACAACCCAAATCGTTGCGGCCGTCCGTCCCTATTCTCTCGAGCTGTCTCGGCCCAATTAGCTTTTTCTCGCTGCTTGTGGAACGCTCAAACAGCCGATTCTAAGCGGGATACACCGAGGCGAAGCGGAGAAGCTGCGCGCTTTGGTTTCTCATGTACTCAACCACATACTGGCCCCCGCGGATGCAGAGCAGGGCTTTCAGAGTTGTTTTGAAGGTTGCGGGGTACCGGCCAGGTGCGCGGGGTACTTGAAGTCTAAGACGTAGTGAGGCTATGCGGGGGTGTGCTCTGCGATTCTCTCGCGATGGTGTTGACGATATGTGCCGCTTCCAGCCAGATCCGAGGCGAGGGGCCCGGAAGCCCGGACTGGCGTATGCGATGATGACGGTGGCTGCCGCCCTTTCCCCTCTCCCGCGTGCGGAAAATGTCCACTTCTGCAGGACCATGCCAGCGGAATAGCTTCACGTGAATTTGAAGATGTGGTGGCTTTTGGCTGGAAGTCTCTGCCCGCTGGCAGGTTCGTCTTGAAGAGCTCTCTACGCACAAACAGCAGCCCCAAGCCCCGCGGGGTAAGGTAAGGTAAGGCGCAGCGTGCGCGGCTCGTAAGAGGGGGCTTGGTGTGCGTATGTGCAGAGAGGCCGTTCGCCGAAGGATTCGGTGCCAGGTGCTGCACTGTCCGAACAGAGGTCCGAGTCAAAGAGCTTCCCTCCTCCCCGCTGTGGGAAGACACAGGATGGTGTCTCAGGGAGGCTGTCGGGCCGGGCGGGGCGAGCGGCCCGAGCCCGATCGGGCGGATACCCCGCCCGGCCTCAAAGTGGGAACATTTCAGTGGGGTCTTCTCCTCCTCTGCCGCCCAACCCGGCCGTCCAAACCGACAGCCGCTTGGGGATGTTGCTGGAAGTCAAATTCGCTCAAGGCATATGTGTTACCACTTTCGTTATGCAGAAAAGTAATTATACGAACTCGGACATGCACTCGTCTTCCCTCTGGGCGTTCAAAACTCATCACGAACCGAGCTGAAACGAGCGTCCATGCTGTTGTGCTGCTTGGCGCCAGCCGCAGAGTCTGAACGCGCTTCTCCCTCTGGAAATAGCAATGAGCGAAAGCGAAGCGAGACCGCGGTTCTGCGGAACGGAGCTTTGAAGGCTTGGATCTGGGCTCCGATCTGGGCTCTTGAAGTGTGTTTTGACGAACCATGGGCTCGGGTCAGCTCTCGGGGATCTATGCAGACCGCTCGCCGTCTTCCCCGCCCCGGGCACCCGAACGAAGCACGGCTTGAGGGGCCTTACCAGCGTTTGCCCCCACTTGACCCCGAATTGATTCTCCGCTTGTCCGTTTTCTGCTTGGGCTCGTTTGTCATATTCGGCCTCCTTCGTGGTTCACTACAATAACTTCGCCCTTAACTTCACTTAACCATTCACTTATCAAAATTCCAACTACTGCAACTCTCGACTAGGAATTCAGCCCCATTTCCTGTGGCAGTAAGTCCATCACAATGACCATGTCCATCTGGCTGTGTCGTCTTCATTCCTCGACACTTATTTCTCCGATCTTCGGCTATCAGTCGAAATGCTGCCGGGCTTCAACTTGCCATCATTCGATTGCCTGCAACTCAATAAAGAGTCAGATGTTGGGTTAGGACAACCAACTGTAAAATCTGTAACATCAGAAAGGGCCGGTAGACGAGGTGTCACTCTTTTCACTAAACCTACTGTTAGAAGCGGCTGCTGCTCCGCAGTTGATCACTGTGTCTATGCTGTTTCTTGTGTGTCTATCATGTGTCAACTTCTACATTTTTCCATCAGGGAGATCCATAGACGTTCTTGTTTGATCAAAGTTCTCAAAGTATTTTCCTTTTTCAGATAACTCGGCCAAGACCATGGTCAAGGTGCTTGGAAGCACATGTCTCCATTTCCGGAGTCGGTTCCATCATAGTCACACACCTCCGCTCGAGATCAGGCCGAAAGTCACGACGCGAGATCTCTAGTTCTTATGGTGAATTGCACCTGAATGGTGCTCTGTTTCCCGAGACACTTTCGTCTAGATTACCTAGACACCAGACAGACCCTGTAGAGATTCAGGTTTGACCACATATCGCCGCAACCTATTGAACTAAAACAAAAGGACGCCCAACTGAACCGGAAAACTCAACTCTAAGAGCAGTCCGGCTAAGCTTTGATACTTCTTCTGAGTCAATCATGGCTGGAGCCCACCAAACTTCGGCTCTGCCACAGCACAGCTTCAACTGTGGGAATATCCTCAATGGCATCAGCCACGGCACTAGTGGCTGTGGTGGCCAAGGAGGTCACGTGTCCGGCACGTACCACACCGGACGTAGTTCCGGTGTCTTCCCTAGGCTCAGGCCTATGCTAGACAATCAAGAATCAAGCAATCTTTGACACCACGTATTTCGACCTACCCAAGCAGTATACTGCCATGGGCATTCACCTTGTGTGAACCAACATCAACTAAATTATTCGCAATACCCGATGTTGATCCAATGCTAAATAATGAGTCATCTCAGTCACATCACATGGAGGACCAAAGTAATCTCTTCTTCCTCCCCGCAAGTGTCCCACGGCAACACCCGGGAGACCAACAGCCTGGAGTGCTTATACCCCAGCTCATCGGGACACCTAATAAGCCAACTAATAATACACTTCTACTAAGTATCAAGGTAGGGAAGTTCTTCAAAAGGTAACATGAACCTGATTAGTAAAGTTTATTGGCTGAGTAACACTCTACATATGAGTGAAAGAAAGGGGGAAACGCCGAAGGGGAGGGAGGAGGGCAAAACTATGGAAGGAGTTGTACAACACCAAGGAAGCCTCACTGGACTCGATCACCACTTTTGCACTGCATCTTTATCCCAACCAGAGCGGCCGACCATCACTCAAGGCCAAAAAGTAGGCAGCAGGCAGCAACACCTTGGCTACCCCTGTCCCGTCCGCGAGCCTGCTTCCCTGCCCCACCAAATCATGCACCTAAAAAATAATCCCCGACCGCTTTGCACCAATCGAAGCATCTTCACTGCGTTTTCAACCTACTGAGATCGAGGTCAAGAAGATTACTGCAGCTTTTACCCGTGGCGCCACGTCCCAGATTCACTTGCGTTGGACTTGGACCACTTCCCTCTTCGCCACGGGGTCAGGTTGGTGCTCACGATAGCTACACAATCAAATGATCCTATTCGACATCCAACCCAAGTAACCTAGTCCGTTCAACGAGTATTAGTATTGGTACCCGGTCAGGACGATGGCGAGATATCCCAGGAAAGTAAACGACGGGAGCATGACAATAACACGACAGCTGTATGTAGATGAAAATTTCCATCGTCCTGTGGTCGAGGTCGAAGTTGCAACTGTCAAGATGCAGTTCTCCGATAGAGGCGCATTCTACTCAGAGCCTCTCAAACCTGAAAACCGCAAACTGTCCGTTGAAATGCTGCCCAGTTTCCAAGTTGCTGCTGCCATTCGGTCGGCTTCAGTTCTTGATCCGCTCAACTCTTTATCTAAATGCACTTTGATTAAAACAGATTATCAGCAATGAGACCTGTGCCTTTATGGACTTGGGTCTTATGTTGAAGTTGACATGGCTCTGCGCCTCTCTTGAGATGGTTCCCAATGTCCCATAAGCCTTACAGCCCGATGGTTACCCCACGATAACCTCTGAAACAGTAAGACGATGCCAGGAGACAGTACTTGGAAACTAACCGATCCGAGTCAAGTGCATTAAAGGAGCCCGCCAGGTTCGCCAGGCTCCGCCTCTCTCCCGGACCTAACTTTCCTTTCCAGCTCAGTAAACGCCCAGCCCTCGGTGCCGCTGGCCCAAGCGACCAACCAGAAGTCCTGGCAGAGACACCCCACTCTTTGTACAGTCTTTATGAGCCTTCACTGCATTTTTAACCCATCCCGAGCGGCCAGAGAAGGACCACTATCAATCACAAGTATCCTCCAAATGTCACCGCGATTTTTCACCCGCCAAGGGCGACCAGCCATAACAAACAGCAGGAATATCTAATAGGCAGATGACCTCGACAAATTCAAAGAGCCATGTCCATCTACAACCTAACAGCTCCGCTAAACACACCGTCCTCGAAAGTGCCTACACTAATCATCTTGTTCGTCGATGCTGATGGTCCGTGCGGCTTTGCGACGCGCCTCACTGATTCACTGCAATCTTAACCCACCCTGAGAGGCCAGCAGCCAGCCATCACCAAAAACCAGCGGACAGGACCCATCTTCCCAGAACACTTGAAAAACAAGATAAGAGAATAATCCAACAGCTCATCAACGACTAGGGATGACTTCCCATCCCTCCACTTCATCCCGAAAACAATCCCCAAGGAGGGGCGTTACGATCCACGCAGAACTCACGCGCCATCTTTCCCCAGTGCCTCAGACTTGTGGACGTGGAGGTAGCATCCGCCTTTGCACCCCCGGACTTTTTGCACTGCATTTTTAACCCATCCGGAGGGGACGAACCACCAACCCCAATTCCGTCGGCAAAAAGCCTGCTTAACACCACGTGATACCACCAGGTATTAACACCGCTGCGTTCTCGGACAACTGCGACGGTGGGACGCAGGCGTTGACTGCGACATTCATCTAGCTATACCGTCAGCATGAAGAACAACTTGCCCAGAGGGTTGAAAACGGGAGCACAATGAGCTACTGGAAAAGTCGCCCCCAAGAGACGGATTCTACTCTTCATTTTTCAAACTTCAAAAAACGCGAAACACGCATAGTCACCGAGTTCCCAAAGCTCATTCTAATCTTTTAATTCATCTAGTTAATTTCTTCAACAGAGTGTGGCCAGTCTGCCGACAACAGCGTACAAACGTGACATGTATCCAACTTCTTCATGCATCCATTCAAAGAGGGGGGGGCCCCAGACGCAGGACGCGCCGGGGTTCCGTACTACCAAGCTTCGGCCGTAGAACGGAACAAAACCCCCCTCTCACCGGCCATGCTCATGTGTTCCTCAGATCCTTCTCTTCGTATTGCGTATTCAGAACCAAATCAGAGATCCCCGATACGTATCCATTGCCCCAAGCGGCATGATGCAAAATGTTGTTCCAAAATCCAAAACCCATGTTCCCAAAGGAATCCCCAAACCCAAGGCACTTTTCATGTTGCCACCCAGCTCTTTCGTAAAAGTGGCTGCGGTATCGATCCGCGCCCCATCGTAAGATGGAAGAAATGGTGTAGAAAACATAGAGCGGTCTTTAAAAGTGATAAAAAGAAAAATGCCCACGCTAAACATAGAAAAGTAGATAGCATGTAACAATCTGTGCCAGTCACATGCATTCAATATATATATAAAATGGCGTCGACAGTCCAGCAGTGACTCAGCGAAGCGTGTTGAAGTCCATCTCGGTAGACATGCCCGTCATGCCAGGCATATCCGAGTTGGCTCGTTGCAACGCGTGAAAGTCGCCCACGGTCCGTGGGATTGGCTGCTGCTGAATTGCGAAGCTATTGGCGCGTTGGGGCTGTTGCCGGGATATGGAATTCATCAAGTTGTTCCCACCGGGCCCCATCGGGTGCGACGTTGGTATTGACGCCGTACTCAAGGCTTGCTGACCTTGGAACGCCGGTGAACTGATGCCGCCCATATTCTGCGCTTGTTGCATGTTCGTATTATGATGCTGATTCATGCCGGGCTGCATTTGCTGCTGGTCCATCCCTTGGTTCTGCATCATGTGATGCGGCTGGTGTTGTTGATGCTGATTCGAGCCACCGATCGACGATCCGTTCTGGCCCATCGGACTCATGACCATATCGGGTATCGGGGCGCACCCGTATTCGTTCATCCCGGTGTGTGGATACTCCATGGGTGGAGACATGATCGCTGGCGAACTCGCGAAAGGCGAGTTCATGTCTGCAGTGGTCGCCGCGGGGACCGAGACGGATGGGGCTCCGGTGGACGAGCCGGACATGGTGTTGCTGTCGCTTACGTTGCTGGTCAAGTCCGAAATGCCGTACTTCTTTTCGTAGTCGGCAACGGAAAATTTGCGCTCGTAGTCGGTATCCATCTGCATCTGCATCTGCGGGGGCGGCTGCGCCATGCCGGCATTGCCGAAGCCGTCGAAGATGTCGATGTTGGCAAGGTTCGAGTTTTCGGGTGCGCTCTGCAGCATCGGGTTGGTCAGGCGAGGCATGATGTCCGCCACCTTATTCAGGAGGAGCGGCAGGAAGCGGTGATCGCCATGGCGAAGGACGGCGACGATGTTGAGCGTCTGGTTGAGCTGCTCGCGAGGACCGACAGTGAAGGGGTCCCGGGCGGGGGGCTGAATGGCCAGGAAGTCGGTCATGTTGCAGCTGATCTCGAAAAGCTTTTCGATCTGCAATCTTTGTCAGCATGTTGATCATTGGTTTACGCAACTCCTTCGGGTCTTACCAAGCCAGATCCCATCAATTCCATGCCTTGTCCATGGAAATGGGAGGCAAGAGTCATCAGCAACTCGCGCGACAGGTCGACAGGGTACGAGAAGTTCATGTCGCTCTCGTTCTGCGAGTTCATGCTTCCGTGGGTCAGCTGCCAGACAGTGCTCTTGAGCCATTGCTGGTTCGTGCGAAGGTCGCAGAGTTGTCCGTCCTGGCAGAGATATGTCGGGAGAACTTCGTTGAGCTGCTTCTGCAGGTTCGAAACGTATAGGTTGCCCCGTGTCTTGTTCCACACGGCGGTGAATGCATCGTCAAAGGGGCGGAAGAGGTTCACCAGCATGATGAAGCTGTTCAGCTGGTGGTTGAGTGGATCGGTCGGATCGTCGGCGGAGCTAGGCGGGCTGATGGTGGCTTGCAGAGTCAAAGGACGCTGGCGTTGAATGGCGTGGGCCCTGGATGACGATCGCCGGTTAGCAAGTGACACATGGCGGCGGAAACAGGGGAAGTCAATCTCACCTTTCCATGATGTAGAATAGCCAGTAAAGCCGCCTTCTCCGAGAAGACTCGGCATTATCCCATTGGGGACCGTGGTAGGTCTCGTCCTTATTCATGCCGTTCATGTGCATCATGGTGGAGGCCTCGCGCAGATAGTACCATGCCTTGTCGTGAAGTTCCAGGCCGTGGTAGCAGCCGTAGATGAAGAAGTTCGTCGCAAGCGTGTTCAAGGTAGGGTTGTCGAGGTAGTCGCTACCCTTTCGGACCTGCAGCGTCTCCTCGAGCAGCAACTGGCTCGCAACGATGGTGGCGCCAGGCTGGACGTCCAAGTTGTAGGGGTCGCCGGCCGGCATGCACATCCCAGGCTGGAGCATCATAAAGGCGCAGAGCGATGTGAGGAGGCAGTATGTGTCGCGGTTCTGTTCCATATAGGGGAGTTGCTGGTCGATCTGGCGGCGGTCGAGGATGGGAATCTTCTCGTAAAGGTTTGCGAAGTAGAATTCGATGCAGTCCTTGACGAGCTCGCCGGAGAGCAGGCCAGGAGTCGGCGCCAGGCTGACGGGTCCCGGAGGGCTGGGAATGCCGTTCATGCGGTTCGAGACCTTTGCCGAAAGGCTGGTCTGTCGCTGATTCTCTCTCAACTCGCTGATGACCTTGGCGCGAGAGCCCTTGGGGCCCTTCTTCTGGGGGATCGCATTATAGGTGCAGGACAGCTGGGCCTGGTGGCAGTTGCGGCACGGGTTGACGCCGTCGCACTTGACCTTGCGGCGATGGCAGGCATCGCAGGCACGTTTGACGGCCTGTGTCATGTTGGCGACGGGCGGTGGAAATTGGATTGTGGCGAGCTGGTCGTCGACGGCGGGAGATGGGTCGCGAACTACTCGGAGCGACGAGGGCGGAGGGACGGGGGTGATGGCATCGACAGCGAAAGTTCCAGCGGGCGATTGAGTTTTGCGGGGAAGGCGACTGATAAGGGAGGCGGTAGGCGTCGCAAGAGCGATTCGTGGAGGTTACGGCGATGGATGGAGAGTGTATTCGGCCCTTTCTGTATGCACACGCTGGGAGCGAAACGCGGGGGAGATGGTGCCAAAATCCGGGGCTGCAACGCCCGTAACGACCTTTCCGGCTGTCTGTGCAGACTGCGGCTCTAGAAGGGTCTTCGAGGATGGTGACTTTGAACTTGGTGTCGATGATGCGTTGTGGCCGTCAGAAATCGTCACGGCGATGTTGAAGGAGAGACTGTACGGATTTCTCGGTGAGGGTCGGTCGAGGCGAGGAAGAGTAGGGGAGAGTGAGAGTTGGTTGGGTACAGGTGTGGGTGGGCGAAGGATGGATGAACGGGACTGGGTCACCACCAGTGGGCTAATACACAGGAGACAGAGAAAAAGAGAACAGGCAGGAACGAACGACAACCGGGGGGCGGGGAGGGGGGGGTGTCAAGTGGAGAAAAGAGAAGCAGCGACATAAGGGCAGGCAGGCAGGAGCAGGCTGCAGAGAGCCCGGAGGAGGAGGAGGAGGGCAAGCTGAGCGGTACAGGGAAGGTACCCACGATGCTGGCCTTGCCGTGGGTACTTCATCCCATGGCCAAAAGCGCCTACCACCAACTCAACGTTGGCAATGTTCCAGTTGAATAAGTCTCCAGGTACCGCCCACTTCCATCTAGGCCGTTTAGGGACTTGGCTGGCGCACCAGGCCTCTTTTGCAGCGACACACTAGCTCCGACGAGGGGAAACGAAGGGGGAACGACACTCGCTTGGCCTCACGGCACCAGGCGCTCTGGGGGAGGAGGAGGGCCACTGGCCACTGGGCAGCCACGCAGACTAGCAGCCCAGCGGCCCAGCAAGCCCTGGCAAAAATTTTGTCTGTCCCGGTCCACGCCTGATACACTGTGGGGACGCACAGTGGGTGTTGGGGTGACAAACCACGAAAATTTGGCAGGAACCAGGAGAAGGTGCTCCTGCTCCTGAGGTGCTTCCCCACAGTGAAGCGTCATAGACATGCTACTGTGCCGAGGACAGTCTCCACTCATCCCATTGTGCACATTTGCCGTCAATTATGCTCCGACACAAGTACCTCATGTACCCGGCACGTACCTCCGTCCACTTTCCAACAGGAAGGAAGAAAAAAAAAAAAAGAACACGCAATGGCAAACATGGCCGAGGTTGAATGGATGCACTTGCTTGCCGGTTTGCTCGAGATCAGATCAGCTCAGACAATGGCTGACGGCAGTGCAGTGCGCCACTGGGCCCAGTAAAAAAAATTGCAGAAGAAAAGGGTTAGGCGGCGGTTTGTTTTTGGTGGTGATGACAAGTTCCAATCGAACCCGGTAGATGGCCGTCACGAGACCTCCTCCTCCTTCTCCTTCCTCTGCCAAGTTGCGACTGAAACGTAGCCGTCGGCGTCGGGTGCCGCGACGAAGAGGCGAGTGGCAGCCAAAAAAGATTTCGCGCAGGCAAAGCCCAAAGGTACCGGAGTGGCGGGAATGGCGGCATGAGGTACATACGGGATGACACAGCTGGAAATGACTACCTTTTTTTTAACGGATACACTAAGGAAGGCGCAGCCGCTGCAGTGCTATGTACGGGACCTTACCTCTGCCTGAGAACAAGAAGTAGGTGCCTCGGCTCGTGGCAGGAGGCAACGTGATTGGGCTGCTCGTTAAGAAATTCCAGTCACAGCAGAGACCCAGCCTTCTCCGTACCACGTTGCAGGCGGCGTCTCCCGTGCCTCTACTCTACAGCGCATCATCGCACGAAAGGTCCGAATTCCTGAGGCCTCTCCTTGCGTTACTTGCGGTCTATTACTTTGTTGGATTCTTACGAGGCCTTCGGATCAGCCAGTGCGAAATCGAAAAGGCCAGCCAACAAATCTCACGATCTTTGATTATTATCCAGGACCCCATGGACTCCTCTGCATTAACCGTGGAAATTTGCAGCCATTTGGCAAACTGGAGAAACACACGAGAAAACAACACACAGTGTCTTGTCTTTCTGTGGCTCACGGGTAATCACAACAGCCCACCCCCAATCTCCTGCCAGTGGCTTACCCCAGAACCTCTCCAATGACCTGGCAGAGGCCTCGACGCCAGCAAATTTCGAGGCACTCGAAACAGACTGTGCGATTGGAAGGCGCGGCACTCAGCAGCCACAAACACGACGCACTGATGGCCGGTATGGCCTTGAGACCTCTTCTTTTATTGTCGGCGCATTGTGGGCATCGATTTGTGCTGTCAACAAGCGGGGGATGGATCATTCCAGGTTTCTCAGAGGGAAAGCCCCTCAACAACAACAACAACACCACCGCCGGCGGTCTCGTCTTTCGAGATGGGGCTCGTTGGCTCGGATCAATGCCGTCCATTCGCGGGACGAGGCCGCTACTATTTCCAAGTGCCAACAAAAGCATGGACCCCCGACAACGACATGGCGATCGTCCGACCTTTTGGGATGGCTTGGGGCCCTGGGACGCCGTCCCTGGGCGGGCAACGTGCAAAAGGTCTGTTCTCACTGGCCGTCCCTTCTATTGTTGTCGAGTCCGACGACGGCGAACGACTAATTCCCTCATGGGCTGAGATAATACCACTACCCCAGACCGCTGGATGGCCCTCTCGTGTTGCATCGAGATCTCGCAGAAGCCCTTCTTCCCATAATCACGACCACGGCTACGACGGACTTCCCACGGCTTCGCCCACGCAAAACAGTGGCTGCCGTAATCTCGACGACATCCTCACGACGTGAAAATTCGCACGTCCGAAGCGCAGGGCCTTGGCGACCTGGTGATTCCCACGCAATCTGGCAGAAGCACGACCAGTGGTGATGGGCAAGCTGGCAACCCCCTTCAGCGCTGACCGACGGACCCCCCCTGGGCCTGTCATCCCTCCCCAGATCGCCCTCAAGCGACCGCTCGCAGGGAATCCTTCCAAATTTCCTTCCACAGTGCTTCTACTCGCTCCTGTCTACCTATCAAATCACGGCCCGCCGTGCGACACCCACACCACGTTCCCCGACGCAGCTCGCCGCTTGCAGCAGCGCTGCGCTGGTGTGCGTTTGTCAAGACTCAATAGACACACACGGACACGACTTCCTTCGCGTCAGCAGCCTTCTTCTCCATGAGACCTGTCAAAAAAGGGAGGAGAGAAGCATCATGACGACGAAGCTCGCCGACGTCTGTCGTCTCTGGCGCCGGCGTTGATATCCCCTTCCGGACTCGACCACGCCGTCAGTCACGAACCCGTTGTGGCGGAGGCCACACAGTCCACACAAAGCAGCGCTGTATTAGTGAACGTCTGGCTGCCGCCGTCCGCTAAAGACGCGCATCGACACCGCCTCCGCCGTGGGGTACGCAAACATGCCGTCTGCCGGCACGTCCGGCGGTTTCTGACTCTGTCTCGAGGAGGGGGAAAACGACTGGTTGGCTTACTATTTCTATTTCCTCTTATGTCAGCGGCGAAAAAGTCCCTGACCCATCGGCACGGCAGCTGGCAGCTGAGCCCAAAAAAGCGTTGGACCAAGACACCGGGAGTCTTGTATCAGCTGCCTGCCACTGCATCTGCATCAACATGGGTGGTGTTGGGTGGCACGGTGGGCAATGTCATGTTACATTTGGGACGCACCAGCAGGGCTGAAGGAGCCTGCCAATCCTCCCTGTGGCACCGGAAGTCGAAAATGCCGCTCCCGCGTCCTTCCATCGGGAAGACGAAGGCCTGATGGAAGGATGAGGAACTCATCGTCAGGCTACACAGTCAAGGAGTCCAGGAACAACCAACTGCCTTTCTAAGATGGCCTGCCTCCGAGATGCCTTGCAAGACGTCTTGGCGACAAGAGCAAACTACTTCCCTGCTCCGATCCCTCTCGATGACAACGCCCAGAGCAACGGCCTGCATCAGCGCATCTCTCGCGCCCATGCTGCTCCACCGGCACGCAGTTTCCCTTTTCCCCAGCGCCTCCCCCAAATACCGAACGACGAACCGGCGCCCAGCGCTCGGAGGCTGGAGCAGGGCGACGCTGCGCGCCAGCGAAAGCCCGACTCGAGTAATTTTGTGCATCGTGTCTCAGCCCACTTTCCACCTCCGCACGCACTATGACCCAAGGGGGACTAGCGCACCCTGTGTCGGTCCGATAAGGCACCCTCCCATGCTCTTGCAGGATGCAGCACATCGTCGCCCTGCAGTTGGCTGCCGCCGCATGCAAGGCTGAACCAGGGCGGGGAGCTGCTTCATCTTCGATATACCAACCAACTAACTATTAACTGGCTGGCGCCTCCTTCAACTTCCTGCCAAAGGCTAATGACTTCCCTCAGGAACGGAGCATGCCGCACAGCCAACATTGGAATACAAAACTTCGCCCAGGCCCGGGCAATCTTAAAAACGGACATTTGCTTGTCGCACAAGCGGTCATTGTTCGCAAACAATGTCTTGAAGAGGTTTGGAACGTGGCATCCGTGGCTTGTTCAACGTTTCCATCCTGCGGGACATGCCGGGTTGATGAGCCTTCCTTGTTCCTTCCATCTTCTTTCCTTCCTTTCCAATGCCAGAAAAGGCCCATCGACAGGCTGGCGCAGTGGCGAATACCATCCATCCGAGCGCGTGGTTAGACTTTTTCTTTCGTCTCAACATTGGCCCTCTCATGAGACGAGAAGGGGGGGAAGAACCATGGCCGGCAATTGCACTAACAGCCCTGCCATTCGGCGATCAGATACCCGTCGGGCAACCGGCAATTGAGGTTCCAAGTGTGTTCTGAAACACCCGAACTTTCAATTGCCGCGATGTTTGCGGGGTGCGTCAGAGACTTTCACCTCGGTGGGCGGCCGATGAGATGACGCCGCGGGTTTGAAGTCTGACAGATATTGTGTGAATTATTACAGCTGCCCTGACTGCCGATGAACCGATGTACCAGCCAGGTACGAAGAGAACATGTTGAAGATGGTTAAAAAAATGAAGGTCACAACTCCCTGCCAACGCCATATCCCAAATAGAATCTCAGCCCCAAAAGCCATGTCCCATCCGTAGTCATGTCCCAAAACCAAATTCTCCCAGCAAACGTAGCGCCGTCCTTACAGCTCCAGCTCCACATTCTGGCAGTTGCCCTTACACCTCTTGGGCGGGTACCTCACCTCCGCCGCGCAGTTGTTCGCGTCCCCGTGCTCGCCCAGTTCCGCCGCCGGCACGAACTGTCCCGTCTGGAGGCTCCCCTTCAGAAAATAGCTGTACCACGCCTCGTGCAGCACGTCGTGCCCGCGCCCGGAGCAGCGCAGCACGACGCGTCCGCCGCTCAGCCTCTCGAGCGTCTTCTTCACGTCCTCGAGCGGGTACTTTTTATCTTTGGAGGGGGTTATGCCCGCCCGCTCGAGGGCCGTGAAGGTGTCGAGCTGCCGGAAGAGGCTGAAGGCGCGGGTGAAGTAGTCTACCACCTCGATCCCCGCTGCGTACGAGTCGCCGTAGCAGTTTAAGGTGAGGGTGTTGATGCAGCTTGCGTGTTTGTTGTACTCGTGGGCCCAGAGGTGGTTGTTTGTGCCGCTGTGGGTGTTAGTAGGTCGACGGAGGGAAAGGGAAGGGGAGGGGAGGAGATCATACTATGCTGCCACCCAGTATCTCTCCATCGACGCCAGGAGGTCGTCCTGCCCGTAGTGCTTGAGGATGTCGGTGATGTTGTTGAAGTGAGGCGTCATGCCGCAGTAGGCCTTGTAGCTCCCGTCGCATAGGTCCGGCCTGTGGTTGTCAGTCAGTGCTCGTCCAATGTTCGCGGAACTCAATGGCCCTGATCCAGGCAGACCGTCCCCCGCGAAGCAGCATCATCTTCCATCAAGTTATGACAGATAGGGAGACTGACCAAAGACCATGAACAGTCCAATCCTCCTCCGACCCGCCGGCGTGCACCGCGTCGTCCCAGAACTGCGTCAGCAGGATCCGGCCCGACGGGCTCACGAAGCAGCACGCGTCCTGGCCAGGGCCCGCGTTGCTCTGGCAGCTCGTGGGGCCGTCGATCGGGCACGACGGCGCGCCGGAGAGGGGCTCGTAGGGCGTTACGGACGCCGGCGATGACGCTGGTTGGAAGGGCGTTTGGGAGGCGGGGAGGAGGGCTGTTAGGCGGGTTAGGATGGCGCGGAGGGAGGGCGCCATGTTGGCTGTTGTGTTCGTTTCTTCGGTTATGTGAGGGTTCGTATGGCGACGGTGGGTCGTTCGGCGATGTGAGGGTATTCGTGAGGGATGAAGGTCGTAGGGTGGATGACTGCTGGACGGACGTTGATGACGAGGCGGAGCTCTGGTCGGGGGAGTCGTAATTCTGCCGTGTCAGGTGGAGTGTTGAGGAGCTTGTTTTCGTCACCGCCCTAGGGCGAAGAGATGTGATTGGGTGTGTGTGCTGCAGGGGGAGTCCATGGTGTCCGGGATGAGCGCGGGGAATTGCGGGGCCGAGTGGAAGTCGTCCTGCAGGCAGCGATAGACGACGGCGGGTTGATGGTGCAGGCAGTGTTAGTCGAGTCAAGGTGTAAGTGAAAGAACTGCAATCTTTCTGTTTGCGTCTTGCGTCGAGTTGAAGATTTGATGGGATTCTCGGTCACAGTTTACCTAAGCTAGGTACGGGAGTGAGCAATATCACACGAAGCTTGGTTTTCCCAACTCGCTCAATACACAAGGTGCGATTGGCTGGTCAAAAACCCGATGCTTCTGTGGTAGTTGATACCGTAAACCACTCGTCTATTTCTTCTCAATACAGAGAGTTTCACTCTATTCCAGTTTCCAGAGTGCTTTCCCTACATCGTTTCCTGTCAAAGTTGCGAGGGACTAACTTGTTGCTTGTGGGCAACTGGCAACCATTAATCGGTGGATTGAGTCTTCAGCTGTGCAAGGAAACTAACAACGTGTAGCAAACGGAATCTAGTGTGCGAAGAGTAGATGTCCGCAGCAAAAAGAAAAATGGGAACGCAAGTGGACTTGAGCCATGAACTCTTGATGCAAAGGCGAAGGAGAGAAGTTCTGAGCCCGTAGGATTCAATTGACGGTTCAGGCCACAAGAACCCCCAATGCTTTGGAGAACATTTCAGGTCCAGACGTAAGATCCATCAATTTTGCTTCCTCCTTTCCAACCGCCCTCTTCAACTCTGTTCCGGTACTAAACACCTCAGTCCTAATGACTCTCTGCCCCGTCTTTATATCAATTCCTGTCGCTTTCCCTTCACTGTCTCCTTTTGCCCTGGATTTTTAGATGGACCTGGTCAAGTCAGGGAGCTCTCTTTCAATGTGGTAATCATAGCGGTCAAGCTTTTTCTATCCACTCAGTGGACCCTGGAAGCATCGAAGGATTCGGGACAGGTGATGGGACCCGTCGTATCCACAACAGTTTTCCACAACTATGTGGAGAAACCCGTTTGCGAATGATATGAAGATCACAACGAGTCCGAGGCATTGCAGAGCCTCAAAAGATATAAAAACAACTGCTTCTCTGCCTCTTGATTCGCATCTCATTCTTCTCATTCAACTCAATCATACGACAAGCCCCTCGTCTTCTCACCTCTTATCAAGCCCTTCAACCCAAGTCGCCAAAAGACCCAGCATCACAATGCACCTCACCACCGCAGCCGGCTTCATCCTCGCAGCGCTGGCGCCCCTGAGCTCCGCCGCGGCCAACTGCAGAAACAAGGGCAGCACCGCCTTCCCTGCATGGGAAGTAGAGGCAAGCCCACCCGGCACCTAGACTCTTTCACGCAAGAAATGCTAAATGGCGCAAGTGAAACAGGCCAGCGGCGTCGACGACGTCCCCGGAAAGTGCGGCGGCCTGTGGGACAACCTGAACGGTTTTCCCGGCTGTGCCGTCAGCAACCCGTTTTGCGGTCGCGCTGCGTCCGTCGGTGGGAGCATGCTTTGGCACTTTGGCGGCAGCATTGGCTGCGACCCCGGCGTGATCGAGGCGGTCTGGTACAAGGCGACCAAGAACAAGTTTGGCGCCATCAGCTGTTAGGTGTTGAGACGAAGATGCCTGGATCACCCTGCTCGCGCGACCTTGGAGCAGCGAGTGGTCTGGCGGGACCTGAACGATAAAGTGGTGCTGGTGTGGAAAGGTTGTAAGTGAAAGAGAAAAAAGGGGGAGGGAGGAGGGTGGGATCGAATCATGGGCCTTTTGAGTAGAAACAAAAAAGATTGGTTCAAGTTATGAAGCCGTAGGTAAACCGTTCGGCCACATGACTCCTCATATTTAGCGACATGCAAGATTTAGGCGCAGGTTCAACCCATATACTGTGGCAGCCATACTGCCCAGCCCTAGCTGTGTAACAGAGAATAAGTTCTCTGTGGCGAGCCGGGGCGTTCGCACAAGCATGTATTGGTTCCTGTCCACGATTGAATCTAGACCCTGAAGCACTCTGCGTAGGTGGAGAGGTAAGGAGCGCTCTATACCTACCTACCACATGACCTCGTAGCACGGCTGGTGGGACTGAAAACCCTCTCAGAGACCGTGGCGACATTAACTATGAGCGATCTAGCGTACCAAAGTACTTCCGGCTGACTTGAGCTGTTGGGATTGTCTGGTCACCAGTATCATGAAGGAACGTAGGTAGTTACTCCGTTCCTTACTTCCTCCCGTCCTTTGAATCACCTTCCTCGGTCGACTTGGTCTGGTACTCTACATCTCCTTGTCTACCTACTACTTGCGTCCCCTTGGTATTTCCTCTTTTCCTGTACTGTCTTATGTACCTATGACAACGACGCTGTCCTTAAAGTTTTCGCAGGTGGCGCCAGTGTGGGTACGGGTACAGTGTAGCCTTTGGAAAGAGCCAAAAGGAGGAAGGTGGGATCGAACCCAAGACTCCAAGGCGAATAGGAAAAAAATTGGTTCAGCAGAGGTAATGAAGCTGTAGGATTAACCGTTCGGCCACACGACTCTCGAGCTGTTTGAAGACATATTAGATCCCAGTCAGTGCAAGTCTATATTCCCTGCTCTATTAGTATCGCGAGGACCCATCTGTGTTAGAATGCGGTGCTCCGACTGTGGTTAAGGCTATCTAGGATTTCCATCCTATCCCAGACGGATACGAGTATGTATCCCTTAGATCACAGCTGAACTGCAAGGAGCTCGTGTGGGAAAAGAAGGAAAGATTTATAAGACGAAAAACTACTTGATAATAACACCTGCAAGGAGCATCACTGTGTCTGAGAATAGTCTAGGTAGGGTAAAAGTCCCCTTGCTGGAATAAGACACTGGATTGGACAGGATCGTCGGTGACACAAAGCTCCAACCCGCCTCTAGGTATCTTAGCTGATGTAAAACTAAGCCACTTCAGCCACAGCCCTGCAAAACCTGCGGCTTCCTGGGCGTAAGAACATGCATGTAAGCTGTAGTGGCTGCGGCCCGCCCCGATGTCGAACAGACGAGAAAGGAGACGCGGAAAATCAGGTACCGGTTGCCTTTGGGACGTGGTCGAGAAGAAACCCGTCGGTGTGTCTACTTGAAGCCCGGAAGGATGTGATGATGTTTTTATCATGAATACTTGCATTGAGCTTGAGAAGCATGGCTCGAAGAGTGGAGCATGGGAGAGTTCCTAGCGGAAAGACATGATGCGGGCTCGAGATGCGTAATGTGACATAACTATAAGAAAAGAATAGAGAGAAAGAAGCTGTTTGAAAACTTGCGGAAGTGCTAAAAGTCGTGGGGAAAATGGACTTTATTGTCCCAAGTTCTTCTCAATTGCAGATGAGCCTATGGCATATTTGATATTGATTTCTACTTCGGTCGAGATTCAACAATGAGCTAGAGTCGTGATCAACCTATTTGGCCTCTTTGTAGCCCCCAGCAAGTGTGTTCAGACATCCGGCAGCAATTGCAATCGCCATTGAATTCTATCAACTTCAGAGTCCCTCGGCCGCTTCTCGGAGAAGGTTCCGCTACCGTAACAGTAGGCTGGAGATCATCGCAACGGTTGATGCCGCAACCGAAACATACGGACTAATTCAGAAGCCTCAGGTCAGGAACCAATCGGTATGCATCTTTCAGCTTCCTACCTCGAATTATCGGGGAAACTGACCGTGTCTTGCATTGCATTAGGTTAGCCACATCTCTGGGAATGCGGGCCAGAGGATATGTCCTTGGCATTCCGTTGGGCTGGGTAGAATAGGCAAGAAAGGGGCCATCAGTGACGAAACGAAACTTGTATTTTCATGTGTACCTAGTAAACTGCCACACTGCCCCCAGAAGCCGGTAACTCGGGCTCGTGGCCAAGAAGTGTCTCTCGTCCCCAGAGCAGCCCAGTGAGACCCGCGCTGCCGAAATGTCAATGTTTGCTTGCATTTCTGATCTCAGACTGAGCAGCCTTGGCTCGGTCGCTCATATCCGGCACATGTCTCTGAGAGGGGGCTTCGAAAAGGAAAATGATCATCTCAGGGCATATCTGAGATAAGCCACGGGGAAAATCCAAACCGGTCCGGGGCATAAGAAGCTGGGTGCGAGATCATCTTCGAGGAAAGGTGGAGAATGCTCACTAAAATGCTTCCCTCATTCGACGGAATGCGCCCACGAGACATGAGAGAAGCCGGCTCCCACTGTTGAAGACACTGTCTCACGCAAATGTCTCAACTCTGAACTCGGCCCCCGCGCTGGGAGGGCCAATCGAGAGTTCGCAAACCGCCAATCCCGCTGCGCCAGACCCGCACCGGGATGAACGACAATCGCCAGCCGCACTAGATATGAACACACTGCGGCTACCTGAAAGCCCCAAAAGAGCAGACCTGCGTTTCTAAATCAGAAAATCGGAGTGATCGAAGATGGGATTCTACCACTTCCAGGTAAGGGCGGAGCGCCCCAAGAGCGCATGTCGAACACGGGGCGGGGCGCCAGGGAAATCGTTTTCATAACGTGAATCAGAAGGCGAACGGTGATTGACCAGAGTTCGAAACCTCATATTCTGTTCGCGTTTCTGGGGCTCATTGATGGCATGTGCTGACGCCTCAACGCTGGTGGCAAGCATGAGGCTGTGAGCCACGGCAGCCTTGGTAAAACGGTATATATGAAGCGTCCCGGCCTGGAGTAAACTATTTTGGAGTTGTTGGATATCACAGAATCATCAACGGGTTTCAATACCAAAATTATACAGATTTTTGTTCTACCCAAGCTACTGCCCACCATGAGCTTTTCGTCAGTCGGCACGGTGCCGTCCTCAATCCCCAGCCCTGAAGGCGATACCTTCGCGCATCGCTGGAGAGGAGTTGAACGAGAGCCAAAGACGCCGAGGAAGCTTATCCTTTGTTTCGACGGCACTGGAAACGCCTTCACCGGCACGGAGTCGGACACCAATGTCGTCAAGCTGTTGAGGCTGTTGGATCGCAACGACCCCAACCAGTTCCACTATTATCAGAGTGAGCCCGACCCTGGCGTCGCATCGTTCCATCACTGACGTCTTTCTTAGCTGGCATCGGCACGTACGATGTCAATCAGACTTCGATTCACCAGTATTGGTACCAAAAGCAGTGGAGCAACATCACTCAGGCGGTTGATCAAGGCTTCGGAACCACTTTTGACTCCCATGTTGTTGCCGGCTACCGCTTCCTCATGCGTTACTATGAGCCAGTAAGCAGCGAACTCTATGGAGGTGTGAAGCGGTGACATTGTTGACTAATGATAACGACAGGGCGACAAGATCTACATGTTCGGCTTCAGCCGTGGTGCCTATACCGCCAAGTTCCTTGCCCGCATGGTCTACACCGTCGGCCTCCTCTGCAGAGGCAACGAGGAGATGGTACCCTTCGCCTACCGCCTCTACCAGCGCCACCTGGACGGCGAGTTCCAAAAGATCGAGGACGAGAAGGCCGAGGCGAAGAAGGACCTGACCCCTGAGCAGAAGGAGCACCACCACCGCACGGCCGCCAACGCAAAGACGGAGCTCAAGGCCTTCAGCGAGACGTTCTGCTGGAAAGAGCGCTCCGAGTTCAGCACCGACAAGAAGGCCAACATCAAGGTCTTCTTCCTCGGGCTCTGGGACTGCGTCAACTCGGTGGCCGTCATGGAGGGCAAGCTCACCCGCGACGTCCAGGTCAAGGGCACGGCGCACTATGTCCGCCACGCTGTTGCAGTTGACGAGAGGCGTGTCAAATTCAAGGCCGCGCTTTTCCAGCAGGACATCGACCGCGAGATCGAGAGCGAGGACAAGGAGGACATCAAGGAGGTCTGGTTCCCGGGAAACCACGGCGACATAGGCGGCGGGTGGCACCCGGCCGAGGACCAGCTCCCGTACCCGAAGCTCGCTCTTTGGAAGACTCTCATGAACATGAACCCCTTCATGAAGAACAAGTACAAGGCCGAGCGCCCCCACGACGAGTGCGCAGCCGCCGCTTCGAAACAGTGCGACTGGTGCGACCGGACGGAGGAGCCGGAGTTCGGAAAGAAGGAGCACAAGAAGACGGTCCTCACCCAGTGCCAGCTGAGCGACATCCCTCTGTCGTGGATGATCAAGGAGATGGAGGAGGTCGGCGAGGCCCACCAGGAAACCAAGCTCGCGTGGCGCAAGAAGAAGCTCAGACGCTTCAAGCATCGCCTCGAGTTCAACAGGCAGTCGGCCATCGAGGGATCGATCCACGACCCCCTCAGGTTTGGCTTCGGAACGGCCTGGTTGACCGTCATTTTCTGGAACCTTCTAGGTATGTGTACTTGCTGGCGTGCAGCTCCCTGATACTTTTCCTTGGACTTGAAAAACTGACGGATGCGTAGAACGGCTTCCTCTCATCCAAAGGTGGGAGCTCAACGATGATAATGAATGGGAGTGGACTCGACTCCCCCTCAACAGGGGCAACACGCGAGACATCCCGTCGGCCGCCACCCTGCACCACTCTCTTTTGGAGCGGCTGCAAACCGACAGACTGAAGTACGCCCCGGAGAACAACCACAAGGGAAATGACGACCCCTGTCTGCAGGAACTAAGAGCCGTCGTGCGCCTCGAGAGATGCGGCGAGCATCCTGAGAACGATGTCCACAATGCCGACCATGTGTGCGCAAAGGACTGCTGCCACCGGGATCACCACACATTTGAGTTTAAGGACCACTATGACAAGAAAATGCAGCCGAAGACGTTGGAGGAGAAGAAGAAGACTCATGGTCATCAAATCGAGACTTGAGACAGGAAAACGAGTTTTGTCACTTTCGACACAAGTTCTATTTTCATTTCGGATTGAGAAAATATTGCAAATTGTAAAAGGTGCAAGGGGCGTCCAACGGATTTGGTCTCTACTTGAATTTGACACAACAATGTTCGAGGTCTTCTAGTCTTGGAATGATTTCTCTTAAACTTACAAGCCGTTGGCACATGTGTCACTTGCCTACAAGTGATGCCCAAGGTCGTCTCCGATCAAGAGAATCGACGGTTCCGGCTCCACCTCCGGGAAGTTCTCCGGCCTCGGGAGATTCTTGAACTTCAGGATCTGCTCTGTGATTCCGTTCTCATGCTGCCACTTCAAAATCGGATCGTGGGCGACGCACTGCCTCTTGATGTTGAAGTCCGGATAGGGGTTCTCCTGCGTCCTCATCCAGTTGTGCGAGATCAAGTCCAAGCTCGGGTTGCAGGTGAGCGCCTGCAGGAGGATATCCGTGCAGTGAGCCAGGTGAGCCTGGTGTCTCTGCGGAGCCATTGAACTACACCGAATCAGCATATAAATATGAGCTTCAGCACGGGATCACCCACATGTTCTTGTACTGGCTACCGTAGTAGTGATCCCAGAAGGCGTACTTTCTCAAAGCATTCAGACAGTGAAGCTGATGCTGCATGTCGATTTCAACAAGATATTTGTCGCGCCCGACCCCCCATTCTTCCGGGATGGACACCGAGATGGTGGGATCTTTGCCCATCTTCCTTAGAGCGTCGCCGCTGACGCCGAAATACTCGATTCGGGACATATCCTCCCAGGCCTGGTCGACCTCTTCGCTTGGCGGTTGTCGCCAGATGCGCGGTGGCGAGTAGTCGTTGAAAAGAGTCCCTTTGACTTCGACAGTCTCGAGCTTGATCGGGACGTCGTCGAGAATGGGGCCTTCGATGTCCACTACGTCAGTATTTCTGCTTCATCAGGAGGAACACTGAACATACTGTACGGCGATACACGCTTCATCAAACGGACCGGGTCATCCAGCCACGTTGACGAGACGAACAGAATCCCGCATGATGTGATGAAGAGGAGCGTGTTTAAAGCCGTGATGACTTTTGACAGGAGACTCCATTCACCCCTCAATCGCGAGGGTGTCGAGGCCCATCTTGCCTGTATTCGCGTGTGAGCGTTTAGTTTCTTGGTTGCAGACTTTCAGAACGTACCTCGCCAGAGACGTCCTCTGATGAGTCTTGGTCTGGCACGCTGTGATAAAGCTCCTTCATGGTGGGAGATTCGGGGAAAAGAATGTCAAGCCCAGCTCCTGAGGGTCTGGGAGGGACCGTCCTCAAGGCAAAGTGTTTCGAGCGGCGGCAATGTGTTGTCGGCAATCACGCAACCCGGTAAAAAGCCGACGACAAGGAAAGGACTTTTTTGCCGACTCCTGCTGGAAAACGCGTCAACAGCGATGGCCTCACCTGCCTTAAAGCGCAAGGCCTCGGGCGCATGCGTGCAATCCTATCACCGCGGGGGAAGCCGCTCGCCACCGAGTACGGAACCGCGGCCCTGTCGTGAAGTAGCATAAGCTAAGCCGAAGGATTCGCCTAGAACCTGGGAAGGATTCCCGCCAAGAAGATGACGACAGGGGACCGAATCGAGACTTATTCAGCGACGCCGCACCTTTGCATGAGAGGCGTCTGCAAGTCCGCTCACTCGTGGTAACGTATCGGGCGGAGGAGCTGGAACAGCTAGGCTAGCCGGTTTTGCCTTCTGAAGTATCGTTCTATTAGAGCCTGAGTAGACGAGATCCTGGTGGGGAAGAGGCGATGGGAGGGGCAGAGGGGGAGAAGATAAGAAACCCAGACGAGCTCACAGGGATGCGATCCCACGGCCCAGGCGGATGGGGGCCGAGCCGGGCGATTGGAAAAGAGGAGGCACTTAGCTTCGGGCAAAGATGGGTTGCTACCTCGAGTGCCGAGTTGTCATTGGTAACTTGAGTCTATTTATCAACTGCCTGATGTGTTGAAAAGGATTCAGCTTGTAGCGTTTCTTGGCTTGGGGGCGGTCGACTCACGCACCTGCTGTATGAAGCTAGGCGATCTGCTCGTCGTTCAAAGGCGTTATTCTGACCATTCATCACCGAGGACGGCTGTGTTACATGTCTTCAACCCCTCATCGGAGCACTACGACATGCCTTCTTGGGGATAATGCTGCGATGAAGGATCGAAGCCACGGATGTTCAACGTTGCATCACATGGGCTTCCCTCATGGCGTGAGACGCTTATGTGGTGTCGTAGTGCATGTTGTCAACGCAAGGGGTGCTTGCGACTTACACATCGTGATCCGGCTTCGGTCGGAACGTTTTGAAGCGGATGGGAGAGAGACAATAGCGACTGCGTGTGAGCCGATGTATATAGGAACGGCGAGCCACCTGTGTTACATCAGGCCATCACCAACTCCGAATCACCCCATCTCCAAAACTCCCAATATCTTCAAGATGAGAGCCCAGATTATTCTTTCTGCTCTCGCAGCTTGCGCCTCGATGGCCGCAGCTGCCCCCGTCGAGTCCTACGGCCCTCCCATCAACCCCCATATCCCGGCAGTTGAGGTCAAGCGCGAAGGCGTCGAGGCTTACGGCCCCCCAGCCAACCCTCACATTATCGCGAAGAAGGACGCCGTCGAGGCCTACGGCCCCCCCATCAGCCCTCACATCATCGCGAAGAAAGATACTGTTGAGGCCTACGGTCCTCCCATCAACCCTCACATCCCCGAGGTCGAGGTCAAGCGTGACGGTGAGGGCGTCGAGGCCTACGGCCCCCCGGCCAACCCGCACATCATCGCGAAGGAGTAAACTATTGGCGGGAACTGGATGATTCAATGAGAAAAATAGTGGACAGCGGATAAATGCATGTAGCTTGTCATCTGAGCTTCAAGTTAGCCTGTGTCATGGAACCTGACGGGCTTGAAGAGCTCTTCGAGGCACACCGAAAATCGAACTTTTTTTTAAACACACGGCACGATGATCAAATCTTAGGCTACCAATTGTGTGTACTTCTCAATTAGGCAAGGCACAGACGGAAGTGGTGGAATTGTGAGACCCACCTTTTGTGGTACCTTCTTATATACCAATTTGGTTCAACTTTTCATCAAATCCGATATGGTGTAGTGGCCAACATGATGCCCTCTCATCTCCAATGAGAGGTTAGGCATAGCCCCGAGTTCGATTCTCGGTTTCGGAATATTTGTTTTGCTTTTTTGCTTAATTCTACTCGTTGTGTTTTGCTGTGATCGCGATGTTGAAGACCGTATGGAATCGAAGTTGGCGGACGCGTCTTTTTTAACTTTCTTGCCTCGGTGAACTGAACCCGACTGGTCCCATGTTTTGCGACACCAACTTGTCTGCCGCTCTAATCCGATTCGCGAGTTTTCAAAGTCTAAAGACAAGTCCAATGGCGACAACAGTCAACCGAGTGTTCCCGATTCTATTCAACCTACCGTCTCCACAGAATCCACAGAATCAACCTTCACCTCGACCACAGCGTTGAGGCTTGAGACGTCGTCTATGTTGTTGCATCGGTCTCCAACCGAAATTAGTTCAACAGAGCTCGTGATATGATCTAGTCTTCATGGATTCCTCACGCCCCGCCTCAGAGGCCCCAGTCAAAGTCATGGTCGTTGGCGACTCCATGAGCCACGGGCGCGAGGGAGACTTCACCTGGCGCTTCAGACTCTGGCAGTGGCTTCGAAAAGAAGACGTGAACTTCACATTCGTCGGTCAGTTCAAGGGAACCTTCGTGCCGGAGAGGCCACGGCTGCATCCCCCGCCGGACTTTAACCCGCCTGTCAACCACTCCGGCGGTTATGCTCAAGGCGTAGACTTTCACTCGAATCACTTCTCCCTCTGGGGCGAGCAGACGTACCAGTGCAGGAAACTTATCGGCCAGCAGGTCAAAGAGTACCAGCCTGACTACTTGCTCGTCATGCTCGGCTTCAACGACATGGCCTGGGGCGTCGGCGGGTCGGAAGACGCGATCTGCTGGATGGGGGAGTTGGTCGAAAATGCCCGTCGCGAGAAGCCGGACGTCAGGATTGCGCTCGCCAACGTGCCCCAGCCCACCCCCAAGCAAGGAACGGATCACCTGAAGGAGATGGTCGACCGGTACAACGACCTTCTCGAAGACTCCCTCCTAGGGTGGAGGCGGCAATGCCAGACGTCGCCTATTGAACTGGTCCAGGTGGCGGAGACGTATATCTGTACCGAGGCTAGCTACGACGGCGTGCATCCCGCAGCTTTGGGCGAGTTTCAGATTACCAAGGCCTTCTCGCGAACACTGGTCAAGGCCTTTGGCGTTGGAAACGATGAACTCGAGGTCCCATCCGAGATCCCCGAGCGGCCCATATCCATCCCAGAGAGAATCACGACGAAAGTCCGGCCGTATGGGTTCGACGTCACGTGGGATGCCGTCTATGGTGCTCGGAGGTATGATTTGAGAATGCGAGTCGGTGGTGAATCCACGTGGCTGCTGGAATCCGAGCACGACACTAACGAGGCGCTCCTCACGTCGGACGAAGTCCCGATCGAGGACCAGACCGAGTATGAATTCCAGGTTCGTACGGATAACTGGGTTGCTCAGTCTGGCTGGTCTGCAACAGCTTCCGCCACCTCCCGTCTTCATTTGTCCCCGGGTTCCGAACACGTCGCAATGGAGCCAGAGCCAGACACCGACTTCGTTTTCGTTCACTTGCGGGAGACAGGGCCTGAAGGTCACTGGGATATTGACTTCCACGAGGTTATAATCTGAGAGGCAACAGAAACGTTCTAAACATGAAGTATTTGCATGTCGCTAAAGCCTGTAAATTTACAGGGCTGCTCCTTTGGAGTTTTTCTGTACACTGAGTTGCTGTTCTTGTCTCCCAGAGTCGAGAGATCCTTACTTAAGACAAAGCTTTTTTTCCTTGAGCGGCGAGCTTTCCCCCCAACTCTAAGAACGCCATACTCGCCCTACCCCTTCTGTTTAACCACCTCAGTTCTGAGGCGCCTCGTAGTTCGGGTCCTGCAACAGGTCCATCATAGTCTGGTTGCTGTAAAAGAAGTCCTCCAGCTGCGTCGCGTTGGTCATCCACATCATAGGATTCGTCGGTCTTAACCCCTCGTCCATCACGTCCCCAGCCATGGCCGGTATCCCGCTGCCATTAGCATGCGTCATATCCATACCACTCGTCACATTCTGCCCAAAGTTCATGAGGTGCTGCTGTTGCTGCTGCTGCTGATGCGGTTGCGAATGTAACGACGGCTGCTGCTGCTCCAGCGCCCCGCTGCCGGCTCCCTTCGGAGGGAAACCCAAGGCGGCGAGGTAGGCGTCCATCTCGGCGCTCGCGCGGGCCTGCTTCGCCTGCGGCGTTGACGTGCGGAACTCGACGAAGCGCAGCGCGACGCTGTAGAGCACCTGAAACAGGCGGTGCATCTTGAAGGCGGCGTCCGAGAGGGAGTTCGTCTCCTGCAGGAAGACGACGAAGGCGTGGAGCCGGGCCAGGTCCTGCTTGTCCTGGGTCTCGATGACCTGGCAGAAGAGGACGATGAAGGGGATGAAGGGGGCGAACATTACGGTCCTGGAAGGGAGTTAGAGCTGTGTTGGGCGCGGGAGGGGACGTGTGGGAGCTTGCCAGTGAATGTAGGTTACAAAGTAGACGCCATGAGATCTGCGCATCACGGCGACGCAGTCTTGGTGTTTCTCGAGGGCGCCCCGGGCAGCTTTGATGCACTCTGGGCTGAACGTCGTCGGCGATCCTTCGACGCGAGGAGCAGCGCGGTAGACCATGGCAAGAAGAGAAAGACGAAGGACGGCATCTGACGACAGGTAGAACTCAGCAAACGCATCGTCTACAATCTCCTTCGCCTTCGTAGCATACTGGGCCTGTAACAACCAGAGTTAGCAACAGGTAAAGAAACCTCCAGGCATCCACGGTCTCATGAGACTTGCATTCACCTCGTGGCTCCTGGTCTCCACGTCGTGCAGCATCGAAACCAGCTCGTGCACCCGCGTCTGGCGCACGTGGTACGCCTGCGCCATCGAGGCCGGGCTGTACAGCAGCTCGTAGATCTGGCCCTGGATCTTGGACGTCCGGATCCAGATGACGAACCAGGGCAGCATCGGGTCCTCGAGCGGTTCCTTGAGGGACGGCTCCGGCATCGTGACGTGCCAGTCCGGGATCGTCGAAGGGCGGCCCAGGCGGAGGGAGAGGCTCTTGTCGATGTAGTAGACGTTCCAGAAGAGGAACTGGTGCCAGTGCATGCCGTGCACCGTCGGCTTGTCGGCGATCTCCTGTTTCAGGGACTCGGCGCGGTGGTAGCCCAGCGTCTGGGACAGCTCGGAGGCCTTGGAGGAGAGCGTCCAGGCGAGGGACGGTTTTGAGAGCTCGACGGCGTGGAAGGCCTGTGGCTGTCGTTAGCATCGGACGTTGTCAAAGAATATGAATAAAGTAGCTCACGCCAAAGAGTAGAGCGACGATGACGTCGGACGAGGCTGGGAGGTGAAGGGGCAGGTTTGATAAACAGGTTTCCAGGTTGATCTTGCACATCCTGGCGTATTCGTGGTATTCCTTCCTCTCTTCTTGGGGAATCTGCGCGGCGTAGTCTGTGAATAATGAGTAGAGACCGGCGTTGACGGTGATGAAGTCGTATTCGGAGTGGTTCTCCGAGAAGTAGACGTTGAGGCAAAGGTCGGGGAAGCGCCTCGTCGGCAGGTAGTCGTAGATCCAGGCCATTCCGGAGAGACGCTGACCTGACGAGAAGTTAGTACATCGTTCGCCACTGCTTCATGCCAGTCGTCCTTACTCTTCACGACCCGAATCGTGTTCACGGCCTTCTGGATCGGGGGAAGTTCGAGCCCCTGTATGCGCGGCCTGGGCACCGGCTTCGCGTTGGGATACTTCATCTCGCTGGCGACTGGCTGCTGCTGCAGCGCAGTGACGATCTGGGAGAGGGCATCGAGGGTCTCCCCGAGATCGAGGCTCGAGTCCTGGAGCGACTCGGTGCCGACGACCTTCTGCAGGAACTCGGTGGCGAACACGGAGTGGGCGGCGAGGGACGACTCTCCCTCGACAAGAGCCGTGGCCTCGTCGTCTGTCGGGGGGCAGTGGCTCGACGGCGTTGACATTGATGATGGTTCCGGGGCGAACAGGGTCATGGGGTCCATCTGAGGAGTGGCCAGTCTGCTACCGACGCTGCCATGGCTGGTGCCCGACGATGGGTTTACTTTCATGTCATGGAGCAGGCGGATAACGGTCTCGAGACGGCGGTCGATTTGATCGATTTTCCGTTCACTGCACGATGCCCTTAAGTTAGCATCGAGGATTCCGCGTACGGAGGCATCAACGGAAGGGGGTGGGGGAGCAACTTGCTATTGTGGGGTGATGAGGATTCTCGTCCTCTTCTCCTTCGGCTTGTTATCCGCGTGAGTACATTCGATCTTGGCGTGCGTGCAGTACGAGCAGGGAGACTCTCTGTTGCATCGGATCTGGTCAAAATGAGCGGTATGGTCTCGAAGGAACAATCAACTCGTCGCGTGTGACGATATGCCAAGTAGGGATCCACGTAAAATGGGTAACTGGAGCAGCCTCTCCATGGCATGACGAACTTGGGTTGCAGGAGTTGTTGGATAACTCACCTTTCTTGCCCGGCAGGCATCACACTAACAGGGGACAGTCAGCAAGTAGTTGCCAAGACATTCATTCAAGGGCAGCAGCCGATGACTTACAGCCCTCCGAATAGTCGTCTGCGGATTGCCCGAGGACGCCTCGGGCGCGTCTTCGGGGGCGTCGTCCGGGGCGTCGTCGTGGCCGCTGGCGTCCACCTGGCTGTCGTCCATGCCTCTGTCTCTTCGCTATCCAAGCGCGCTCCAGAGAGACCCTCGAATACGGCGGGAAACGGCAATGTGGGGGGGATGATCGCCAATCGGGAGTGCTACCAGGACCAACAAAATGCGCTTTCAGTATGGTGTGAGCCGCGTACAAGAGCGGGAGGAGCCGATCAATGTCCCGGGCAACCGTCATGAACCAAGGGAACAATTTTCTCTCTTCTGTTCTCTTCCCTCTCGGAGGAGGGGAGGTCGGGACCCGAAATATGAAGAACCACTGCTGATGACCGGCGTCGACGTATTGGGAAGCGTCTGTCCATAGATCGTTATTTTAGTTTTATTTCTTTTTCGTCGCTACGAGTCGGGGGCCGCGCGACCCGCAACCGGCCGCGGAGACCCGCTCTGGCTATATTGCCTCAAACAGGCAAGTAGTGGGTCTCGTCGTAGCGCTCTTCATAAACACCTATGCATAAATCTAAAAATACAGCTGGGATGCAACGTTGTGCAAGCACATTTCAAGGGTACATGAACTCATATTCTACTCCGTCTTTGCTCTTGCCGCCGGTATATCTTCCTAGCCGTCGCTCTCTCTCATCGTCTAGGCAAACTGGCAACCCAGCGCCTGCGGGGTTGTGTTGACGCCGAGGGATCTCAGCGTGTTGAGCGCATACTCGCAGTGCGCCGGCGAGGTGAAGTGGATGTCGTCGTGGAACAGGTACTTGCGCGCAGAGTACTGGCAGTTCGGCGACGTGAAGTCGGGGTTGGGCGGCCTGGAAAGAGTAAGCTACACTGAGACCTCCACAGCATGCGACCAAACTTACACAATGAGCCCGATGGTCAGGGCGTCGCCGCAGAAGCCGGTTCGGTCGCGGTACCCGGCCGTGGGGCCGGTCGTCAGGGCCCCGCTCTTGATGTCCCGGAGCCCCTGCGTGAAGTCGGGCGCGAAGATGGTCACCTGTCCGCGGTAGGTGGGGTTACCGTTGAGCTCGCGGATGAGGGCCGCGACGGCGTTGCGGTAGTTGTTGGCGAAGTCTGCCACCCTGGCTACCTCGGCCGGGCCGCGGGACTGGATGCGAGGGATCAACTCGACGGGGAGCACGGAGAGGAACACAAAGTTGCGGGCGCCGGCGTTGTAGAGCTGCGGCACTGTCAGTCTTGATCTTTTACCCTTGTCGATTTAGGAGTTCTACCTGCGCAAACTTGGTGCGAATAACGCCAATCAGGTTGTTGATCGTCTGAGCCTGATTCGGGGTCGTGTTGTACGTGTTGAGGATATCGTTGCCGGTGTTGGATCCCAAGAAGATGAAGAGGGAGTCCCCAGAAGACGCAGTGCGGGCCAGACGAGCCGCCGAAAAGGCGTTGCCGATGTTGGTGATCTGGTCGTTCCAGTTGATGACAGGGTTGAAACCGAGAACGGTGGTTGGCGTAGCGTAACGGGGGTCGGTGACGGCACCAGGGTAGGCAAACTTGTTCAGGTTGACGTTGTTCGCACCGCGCGCGTTCACGATGTAGTTGATGAGGTTTGGTCCGTTGGCCGTCGTGCTGTAGCTCCTGTGTTGTAACGACTGTTAGATGAGTTTATATCTTCAGTTGAGTCCATGACTTACAGCGGGCCGCTTCCGATGTAGTCGATCGAGGCTCCGGCGGTCCAGATGTTGCGTATCGTGTTGAAGCCTCCCCAGTTCGCCCCTTGAGCGTCTGCTCCGCTCGCAAGGAGCGCGGCGCACAGCGCAAGTGATGCGTAGAACTTTGAGAACATTTTCCGATCTGTGGGATAGATGGTTGGAGGCACGGTGTAGGTAGAATGGACGAAGAGTGGTGGTTAAGATCATAAACAGTTTGCGATACTGCCATCTATTATACCCGTTACGATGAGTCTTGCCTCGTACAGAGCGAAGTCTTCAAAATGCATCACCTTCAGGCAACAGCCAAGTCTAGATGGAGTCCAGACCATGATCCCATTCGCTATGATCCGTCGCGTTAGTTAGAGTTCCGCCCCCTTACTATACGGGCGTGATTGGTCTACAACTGGAAGGCTCACCGCTCGTAACAGAACTTTCGCCTGGTCAACCAGATTGTTTGCACTTGCGAACACGCAAACCGGCCATGCATTACCTCTAGTCTGCTCCTGGTCGAGCAGCACTGTCGCGCAAGACCGTCCGAGAATCTTAGCTGGTCTGTAGTCATACTACGGGTCGTCGGGGCTTGTTCCTCTTGAGGAAGGTTACGGTGTGCTAAAAACGGCGCCATCCGAACAAGCGTTGCGGGTTGCAGAAACGCTACTGATCCTTCATCATCCGAGCTCCCCCCAGAGGCGCCTTTCCCTCTGCCAAGCGAAATAGCTTGCATGCCCATGGGATTGGTGCCCAGGTCTCGTGTTTATCGGGTAATCATGTCATCTGGACACTGCATCTAGTACTTTCTTCTGCTGTGATGGGATTCTAAGATGGGAGTTCGTGCATTCTTAGGCCACCAAAACCTTTTCCATCCGCGATCGGTATCTGGGAGCCCAGTTGTCTAGACATTTGCATTCAACAAGATGGCCGACACCGAAGTAAAGAGATCAGAATAGGAGGAAGTCTCTTAGCGACAACCCATTCCAAAGACAGCAGGTCCTCATGAACAGCATTCACAACTATCAAAGCCCAATCGATCCGTCTTACTCAACCTTGACAACAATCTTCCCAACAAACCCCTGCCCCAGCATAGCCTTATACCCCTCCTTAACCTCCTCCCACCCAAAGACCCTAGCAACAACAGGCTTGATCCTATTCTCTTCCACAAAAGCGCTGACATCCCGAAACATTCCCAGGCTGCCAAACATGAGCCCTCGAACTGTATCACAAATTAGCCAAAAAGGTCTTTCCAATGCTTCCAGAACGGGGGGGGGAGGGGGGGGGCAACTTACTAGTCTTTGCGCCAAACACAATATCAGGAATCAAATCATGCTTCTCCGTCGACGACAAGAACCCGACAGCTGAGATGAGGCCGTCTTGCCTCAGCGAGCGGATCGACGCGGAAATGGTCGCGGCGCCAACGACGTCAATGACGTGATCCGCGCCTCTTCCTTCGGTCAGGCGGAGCACATCCTCGCTCCAGTCCTTCCTGTCCTTGTAGTTGAGCGCGTGAGTCGCCCCCAGCCTCTTCAAAAGAGCGATCTTATCCTCGGAGGTGGTGAAGGCAATGGTAACAGCCCCAACAGCAGCAGTAATCTATCCTCTAAATCAACAAACAACTTCCTCTCCAGAATCTTTTCGGGGGGAAACTCACCTGCAGCGCAGCAATACTAACACCCCCAGTCCCCTGAATAACAACAACATCACCCCTCCTCAACCGCTGCGGTCCCCCAAAGAGCGCGTTCCAAGCACTGACATACGCCCCGCTGAGACACGAGCCCTCCTCAAAGGTCAAGTTCCCTGGCAGCGGCGCGAGCGAGTCCTCGTCAAAGACGGCGTACTTCCGCAGCACGCCGTCCACGTCCCCGGAGCCGACGCTGATCTTGCCGTCGAAGCTGGCCTGCGTCTGACCGGCTTTCCAGGTAGAGTTGGTCGCGTTGATGACCTTGTCGCCGACTTTCCACTTCGACTCGCCGGGTCCGAGCTCTTCGATGACGCCGGCCCCGTCGCCGAGGGGGACAAGTCCGTCGACGGTTGTCGCGCTGGGGTACCGGGGATCGGAAGTCAGAATGAGAAGGTCTCGGTAGTTGAGCGAGGCCGCGTGGATGCGGACCAGAATCTGGCCCTTTTTAGGGGTTGGCCTCGAGACGGTCTCGAGGGAGAGGTTCTGGTCGATGGCGTCTGGGGTGCAGAAGTGCGATCGGTCACTTTGGAGTCTTGTTAATCGTCGAGTCTACTTTACTATCGAATTATCTCACCAAACTTCTTGACAAGAAACATTATATCCCTATTTATCTTCCAGAACTGCAATGGCGAAACTTCATTTGCAATAACCCATAACGTTACGTGAATATGTTGATTTGTCGAGACACTAATACGTCTCGACGCTACGATTAGCATGTCTCAATTTCTAAGCTTCGCGGACATCGACTCCGTGGTGGTCAGCTCACAGCGGGAGCACAACAAAGATCTTGAGTGTTTGGTGAAACCCAGCGAGACGATTTATCATGCCATTTTAGACGCTTCAACAGAGGAAACGCCATCTCGTTATCATATTGCGTTACAGCCACTGAACGAAATCAAGGTCAAGCAGTTCACTGTCTTTCGATCCGACACTCCGCTTCGATCAAGAGTTCAACAAAACTGCGGTACTGACAAGTAAGCCAGTGACATGCTACGATGATACTGTGGAGTTAGAGATGATGATTCGCTCTCTTCGCCCACCATGTCAGACCAGCACGCAGGCATCTTAGCGAGCTGCAGGGTCAAGCCGGCCGATTCGGGCATCATTGCCTAGTTTCCCCTCAATCTCGCCGTCGACTAGACTCGGTCGGCGCCTATACTTTCTCCCCGAGTCGCCGGTCTGACTGAGCCGCTCCGGCATCGAGCCATGGAAGCCGCCGGGCTAGCCTCGAGCATCCTAACCTTCATCGAGGTCTCGTACAAGATCACGAAGGGAGCCCATGAGATCTATACCTCCGTCTCTGGCAACACCGAGGAGCACGCCCACGTCATCAATGTCATCTCCGACCTGGAAAGGGCGTCCAGTCGTCTCGCTGCTCCTGGAAGGGTGGATGCCGAGATCGCGTCCCTGTCGGACAAGTGCCGCGCGCTGTCCCAGGAACTCCTCGATCTGCTCCAGAAGCTGCAGGTCAAGGACAAGAACGTCCTGCGCAGTTTCTCCGTGGCTTTCGCCTCCGCGCGGAAGCAGAAGGAAATAGCGTCGATCGAGAAGAGGCTCGACCAGTATCGTCAGCAGATCCTGCCTCGACTGACTGTCTTGATATGGTGCGTTTAACCCCGTAGCAAAATTGCTACTTGCTGACGCGTACCCCCAGCCAAAATCAATCGCCTATCCAAGACCAGCTCGTCGAGATACGCCGGGAGAGCGAGGTCTTGGAGACTAAACGAGCGTTAGAGCTGGAGAAGCTGCAGAATCAGATCGTAGAGCTGGTGCAGGCGCTGAAGATCCAGCAGTCCGGGACAACAGCTCTCGTGAAAGAGGAGAAGGAGGAGACCAAGGAACCCTCATACGAGTCAACGCACGCCACAACCGAAGGCGAGCAACAACAACCAGCTGCCGCAGAAGAAACAACAACAAACTGCCCAACACCACCAAAAATGCCTCCAACCGGTGCGGTCCCTGTCCTCGGGGACCTTTCAGGGCTCCTGGAGGAACTGGACAGACTTTACGGAACGGTTCGGAGCGACAATTCCGTGCTGCGAGAGCTGTACTTTGACTCAATATCCCGCAGAGAAGGAAACGTTCACCAAGCTGCATCCGAGACGTTCCACTGGATCGTCGGAGACGTTGACGATGAGGAAGAAAGCCAGTCCTCGGACACCTACGCGCCCGACTTAGATGACTCAGACAATGTCGGAGCTGAGGAAGAAACACCGGATCGGGATGCGGAAGAAAAGAGACGATCTAAACTCGACTTTGAGATGATGCTCCAGCGAGAGACCGAGCTCAGAAGAGCCACGTCGGAGACCTTCATGTCCTTG
>WIGN01000231.1:0-67645 GCA_014235955.1 Colletotrichum sojae | reverse complement strand
GTTTTGAAAGCACACTTTCGGCACTCAAAGGAACAAGCCCAGCCCCTCTGAAACCTCCCTGGATGTTTTTGACCGACAGGGCTTGTGTGAAAGCCTCGCGAAACGCAGGGAAGAAGTCTTCCTTCGTAATATGGGTATTCCCCCGGCGCATCTTATCCTCGATTTGTCGACCATACGCTATTTTCAGAGGCCCAAAACACCCAACATCTAAGGGCTGAAGTAGATGAGACGAATGAGCCGGCATACAGAGTGTAACGATATTGTTTTCCTTGCAATATATCTCGAAGTCTGTGGAGTGGTGACTTTCGTGCCCATCGACGACGAGGAGGCGGTGACTGCCTCGCGCACGCGGTTTTGTATGCCGGTCAAAGTGCTGGAGCCAATCTAGACCTCTTGTAGTCGTACTTGCGAAAAAAGCGCGTCCGGAGCTGTGGTTGTCGCTTGACGAAGTTCGAAGCCCAGCGCTTCCCGACTGGGGATGCATCGCGGTCGGCGAGCAGTCGATTAGCCATATCTTCCACACCACTGATCCGGGGAGGAAACGATCGGGAATCTAGGTCGAGAATATACTCAACAAGCTTCTCTTCCTCAAGGGTCGTCAAATTCCGAGAGTTTGGTATAGTATCGTATCGTGATGTAGTGCCTTTCAATCGACGCATTAGTATATCGCGACTAATAGAGTAGATCTTTGCTGCGGCCCGAATGCTTAGATTAGAGTCTCTTTCGATAGCCTGGATGGCTAATTGCACTTGAGCTTCCTTGCTTGTTGATTGCATTGTTTTTGATGTGGTGATAAACAGTAAGGTTAAAGTGTTATGTTGTGGTGGGTTAGGTGGTGCGCTCGCTTGTCTGGTGCGCTCGCTTATCAACTACGTTACTCATTTAAGATTACTAAAAACGACAGTAACGGGCAACAGCAACAGCGACGGACAACAGAGACAGTGATGGACAACAACAACAGCGACGAACAGCAGCAACAACAACGGACAATAGCGACAGCGATGGGTAACAGTGACAGCGACAGTGATGGCAATAGTAATCACCTAGATCAAACAAGATACCTAGTCGAAATATTACCGGCACCCAGTCAAACTAGGCGGGCTCATAAGGAAACGACAGTCTCCAGAAACAAATCGCTACCAGTTCACCGCCTGCCAGACAAAACTGAAAGGTATCTACTTATGCTGGACGATCAAGACAACGAACGACGCTCGAGCAGCACGGTAACCAAGCCACTAGACCTCACAAAACCCCTCAAGCCTTGAAATTTCTCCCAACGCCCGCCAACGCCGTCATGTTCGTGTTCCCAACCTTGATATACTCCTTCTCCTTCGGCAGCGCATCAATAACCGCGTCCGACAAATTCAGCGTGTCCTTGACGACCTGCTTCGGCGTCAGCGCAAGCCACTGCGCGACGCTGATATCCGTGAACCGCGGCGCCTGCAGCACCTCCAGGAAAATGACGTCCTCCGTGCCCGTGTTCTCGATGTAGTGGCTGTTGCCGACCTTGACGTACCCGACGTCGCCCGCCGTGAAGTCGAACGTGCGCGAGGCCTCGGGCGCCTGGAAGACGGTGATGCGGCCGGAGCCCTGGAGGAAGTAGTTCCACTCGTCCGAGGTTGTGTGCCAGTGGATCTCGCGCATCGCGCCCGGCTGCACTACGACGAGCGCCGCGGAGAAGTTGCTCGCGATGGGGAACGTCAGGGGGTCGAGGATCTTGACGGAGCCGCCGGGGACTTGGAAGGGCTGCTGCTGCGACCAGTGGTACGTGTAGGACTCGGCGCCCGTGAGGGGCCCGGCTGAGGAGGTTTGGTTCTGCTCCTGGATGTCTTTGGGAGGGGGCGTGCCGTTGAAGATCTGCCGGATGTTGTTACTTGTTTGTTCATGAATCTTCTCTAAAAAGCATGTTCAGTCGGCTTACGTAGAGCTGGTCCCTGGGAAGGTTGGCGAATTCGGAAACGTCCGCCTTCAGGTTCTTCGAAAGGACAGACACGGGGTTCCTCAGCATAAGCTCGCTGGCGAGGAAGGTGTTTTCCTCGCTGAAGTCACCCTGGTCGAATACGAGCAGGAACTCGGTGCCCTTGTCGAAAGCCTGGATGCTATGCGGAACGCCGGGTGGAAAGAACCAGACGTCGCCTACGAGAAGAGTCAGACAACGATACATGTTAACAGGGAGGTTCCTGTCGTTGACTTACCGGCGCAAACGTCGTCGACGATGCTCTTGCCATCCTCGTTCATGGCGGCGATCCGGCAGCACCCCTTGAGCATCAGCGCCCACTCGGCCGACGTATGCCAGTGCAGCTCGCGGTACGCGTTGGGCTGCAGCTTCATGTCGACGCCCGCCATGGCCGTGGCCACGGGCAGCACGTCCATGTTCTGCTGCCGCGCCCAGCCCGCGCCTGACTGGCTGCCGAGGCGGTTGTGCGAGAGGCCCAGCGGCCACATGGCGTTCTTGACATCGCCCTTGTCGGTGCCTGGCGGGGCGAAGAGGTCGGGGTTGAGCTTCTCGTAGGCGTAGGTTCCTAGACGGCAAAGTTCGTCTTAGCGTCTTACGTGGCCAGACTAGTATGTGAGGAAGGGGATTATTTTTTCACACCCCCAAGCTGAATATCCCACCTCTGACAAGCAGCAGTAACGACAACGACGGACAACGGCGATGACGGACGATAGTGATAATAACGGAGAGTAGCAAGAGTAGTAAGTGGTAGCAACAAAAGGAAATACTAGTAGTGGGCTGGAATGGCTAGAGGGGACATGAAATACTCAATTTAGGGGTGTGGAACATGAGGCCCCCGTGAGGAAAGACCAAAGACAACATACTTGGGCCGGGATCCGGTGATCCCAGGTCTCCGCGGATGGGCTGCGGGACGTCGACGCCGTCAAAATTGAGGTACAGGCCGAGCTTGCCGTCCGCCTGCTGGCCGGGGACGAGCTGGACGTCGTTGACGATGGCCGAGTCGGACTGCTCCGGATCGGGCAGCGGGGCGTTACCGCCTAAAAGGCTTGAGTCTCCCCTGAGGTTGCCGGTAGGACTCGATGCCGAGGAGATGGGCGGGTCGATGCCTCCCACGGGTCCTTTGTTCTCGCCGTAGTCGCCCATTCTAGGAAGAACTCAGTCTGTCTGTTTGGACAATCTGCAGGCTTGGGGAAGACTTACTGCGGCATGGGGACGGCAGAGATCGTGGGCAGAGCCCCGAGAAGGCCGAGCATGAAGGCGGCGTGGGAGATCATTGTATGTGAGCGGCTCGGAAGCTGGGAAGGCGGCGAGGCTCTTGCAAAATGACTAACAAAACGAAAGACTGGTGATTAGGTATCTTGCTCCAGGGTGAGTTGGAACCGGATGAGGAGAGAGGTAGGTCTGGTTGTCAACCGGACGGGCACGGCTCTTCTTATACACATCAGCGCAACAGGACGAACCGCGCCGTTCTATCATGGACGGATGAAAATACCGCAGAGCATGGGAGCTTTCGAGGCCTTCAAGGCCGTGCTCGCGCCAACCCCCCACCTCTTAGAACCCCTCAGCTAAACCCCATGTCATCACGTCTGGTTGGAGTTTAGCAAGGGGGACTATTACTTCGCACCCTTCAAGCTCCCCACCCCCAACAAGGACCGGCAGCGACGATGACGGACGATGACGGACGATAGCGACGACGACGACGGACAACAGCGACGATAACAGACAACAGCAATAATAGCATACTAGAAGTAAATAACAGTAGGTTAGGATAGCTAGAGAGGATACTCGGTCTGGGGGTGTGAGATAATGGTTCCCTTAGCAAGGCGCCGGCTGCGACCAGGAAGGGCAACATGCGGGAGCCACGGGGACTCCGCGCACCCAGCGGAAGCTAGGAACCGGTAGATCAAGGCCGGCACAGCAATCTCGAGAGAGCTCGGTTGCACGTGTGGTCTCTGCGATGACGCGTGTTGTTGCTTTTTTGACAAGCGGTGACGGTTGGGACGGAAAGCAAAAGACCCCACGCACGGTTGTGTCGGCATTGCAAGCGAACGACGAAAAAGGGATTACTCACAACCCCACGAACACGTAGGGCGACCTACCTCTCGCGTTCGTGCGGATGCTTCGTCGTTGATGTCCCCTCACGGAGCTCTCGGCATGGCATAGCGGTGTTGTTGGCCCCCGACCCTCCTCTACCCTTAGCTAAGCGCATCCTCCGATCTCTCTTGTCTCTCAGCTGACTTCCGGAGCGGGAGCTCGTGGCAAAAAGGTTAAAAATAAGGTCGAATGTGTGGTCATCTGAAGTTGATGATAGGTAGAACCCACGTTACATTACACCCTCCAACGCCTGACCCGGCAGTTGGAGGGTAAGTCACCGGTGTTGTCTCACTCAACCCAAGACTTGGTCCGTCCGCCGTTATCCGTCTGAACATTCCTTGCCGTACCCTATCTGCGATGCCGGATTATTCATGCGTAGGGACAAGTCACACAAGCCAATGAGGCTGAGGGTAATTGCGAACGTCACCAAGAGCTGAGTGATGGGGGCGTGCCGGGGTTCGCTCGGGATTGCCCGCTAACGCCCCTTCGGCTCCCGCTTCTATGCATCTTTAGCGCCCTGCCGAATCTTCTTCTAAACCCCGAGAAACGTTCACGAGTCCGCTGGCGGCTCTACTACTGGAAGCTCAGTTGGTCGCTGGTCATATCTCAAAAAGTACTGGGCCTGGGGCGAGCACTACTCGGGTCCGGTTTGCCGCTTGTTCGGCCCTTTCGGCAAGTGGCTTGACGGGACCGGGGATAACGTGCTGCATCGTGGCCGAGACATGAGCCGCACATAAGGGCCTGTAAGCGCTGGATTCGGGCTGGTGACTTCATTGCATCATACTCAACAATAAAAGACAGTGATTTGAGATAACATGCACTCTCTGCCTAGGAAGGCATGGAGGGTTTCGAAGTGAGCGGCCGGACATGAGACGATGCAACGTCGTCTTCCACCACCACCTGTTGCAGACTGCTAAATAAAGGTCTGAGGACATGGAAATATAGCTCATCAAAGCTTGTTACTGACCGCTAAGCACGTCACTGTCCATAGCCCCTCGGATGCGACTGCGGTTGGCGTGGTGAGATAATTAGGTTACTTCGCGGATAAGCCGTCCCAGTCATCCACTTGCGTATACTCTAACGAGTTACTGGATCAATATAAGCACCCTCCTATGATTACGGGTTCAATATTTTCAGAGTCTATTCGGTCAAGATCAAGTGCAAGATCGTGTGCATTGAGTCGGTGACTGCCGAAACCTTGGTTGCGCTACCCCTCTTCCCTAACTCACAGGATGAGTTGCCTTGGACAGCTCTGCTGTCGATCAAGATCTTTAAGCCTATATCGGTTGTTTCAAGCATATCTATTTGATCCGGTGACGAAACTTAAATTTCCAGCAACTTAGTATGCACCAAATACAAACAGTATTGTCCCTGACTTGCACGCGTGGACTTGTGACGGCGTTATGGCCTTATGGTAACTGTTGTGACAGAGCCACACGGAGCTCGCGAGCCTCTTCGAACGGAACCGAGGAAGGAAAAGCAGCAACAGAATTATTCTCGATGATACAGTTCATGCGCGTAATGCGCTTTTCGTAGTCACGATTGCCATTCGGGCTTCCCCGACGGGATCCCACGCGGAGTTTGTCGCAGGCCTGACCGCTGTGCAAGGCCACCAGTATGCCCAGCCATCCCTGATGCCTAGCAGAGGAAAATTGGAAAATTCAGGTTCTTCTTTGACAGCTGCCACTGTTTAAGTCGTGCGGCGGAGAGATAGGAGTTCGTCTTGACTTCTTCTGCGTCCTGTCTGACAGATTTCGCAGGAAACGTGTATCTGAAGCACGGTCTGGTCGTTGGAACTGCTTATTTACTTACTTTGGTGCTCGATCCGAAGAAATGGGAGGGCAGAAGTACTTCGACCGGATCGCCTGGGAATCTAGCGCTCCCCTACATCAATGATACGGGTGATATACATGCCGACATCGAATGACAGCACTCAAACTTCTCGGATGCCCGTCAACTATGCGTGTTCAGATGACAGAAACTTAGCTAGTTAACCTTTCTAATGAGCATCCCTACTAACCCTCATCATTTTCATCATCATTATGATCGGGTTTTCCGTCTTCTTCGGCACCATCGCTTGATACCTAGTCTATCACCCTCTTCATCTCTTTGTTACGCATCGCTCCTCCAAGATGGTTCCGTTGTCTCTAGCAGAGCAGAAGTACTCAATGCTAAATAGCCATAGACGAAATATTGACAGGTTCTGGATCTTCGAAATATGTACAGTGAATGTGCAGCGTTTGGTTCAAGCCCAATCCTCCCCTTACAAACAACTCCCTGCCCTAATCTGCCCCGTATTCCCCCGCAGAAACCTTTTAGCAAGCGCCGTCCTTCGTTCCGGGGCCGCTGTAGTTCTGGCACGGCGTCTTGGCGTCGGTGCAGACGTTGACGAGGGTGGCCTTGTCGCCGTTGGCCTTGGTGATGCCGACGACCTCGCCTCCCTTGCGGGCGGTGACGCCCTCGACGTAGACCTCGCGGGCGCACTTGGCACACTTTTGGGAAGAGGCAATCTTGGTTAGCATTTTTTTCTCATCGATGAGTATGTTGATAAAGGGGGCTTGAGCGCGGGAGGGATGACTTACGGTTCCGCAGGAGCGGTAAACTTTGCCATAGTCTTCGGCGTAGAAGTTGATGATCTGCAAAAGGTTGTCAGTCGGGATGAGTGTGAAGTTTGAGGGGGAAAACAAAGGTGTGGACGTACGTTGACTTTGCCGCAGCCGTTGTGCTGGATGATCTTGTCGGAGGCCTTGAAGGCGCCGCCGCCCACGATCCAGGTCACGTCGCCGGCCTTGTCCTCTTTCTACACGCGGTTCTGCCGTTAGTACAACCCCTCTCCAGCCCTCCTGAGAGGAATCTGAGTCGGCACGCACAATGGAGATGGCGTCCTCGCAGACGTCCTCGAACCAGACGAACTCGATGTTGCAACCCCCGCCGAGGCAGTACACGCCCTCGCCAGCAGTCTTGCCGATGATGACGTTGCGCAGGGTGGCGCCCTTCTCGAGGACGAAGGCGGTGTCACTCTCACCTAGGCACGGTCACGACTGCGTCAGCCTGTCGTTCTCAACCCTTTGATCTTGTCAGATGGTTTTACCTCCTTCCTGCTGCTCCCTGCAGGAGGTCGGGTTCCTGTCGTACTTGGCCCAGCCGCCGTCAAAGACCTGGCCGGACTTGACGTAGATGGGGGCCGATATCTGCTTGTTGGAGGTGGCCACGGGGAGCCCGCCCTCCCAGCCGAGGCAGGCGAGCGCCGTGGGGAGGGCGGCGACGAGGGCGGCGAGGGTTCCGGCTTTGGCGAACATTGTGGCTTTTTTTGGGGGTCGATTGTTTTGCTGCTTTTGATGGAGACGATAGAGACAGTTTTGAGCCGTGATGTTTCCCTTTGAACCTGTGGCCCTGAGAGAGGATTCAAGGGTCTGTTTATAACGACGAAACAACAGACAAGGGAGTTCGAGATACGAAGGGATTACGAGGGACCCGATACTTCTCATTGGCACGCATATGAGGTTGATGTCAAAAGCCTCGGCGTGAGGACGGCATACCGTACCAATTGGTGCGAATCTTTCTTATTCTCTTGGAGGGTCTCTGTCAGTCGTGGAAATATCTGGGCGTTGTTTAAAAGGAATCTTGGTATTGTTTCAAGGACTGGGGGCTTCATGTTGTCTTTTTTAGCCATGGGATCTCAGAGACTGTAACCGTGGGCGCAGAAACTCCCCTCCGGACCAATGAGTACAACCCTTCGGCCTTCTCCAAGCTTTTGCCTGCTGTATTTCCCCGGAATCTTGGTATGCTTCTTTCTGCCGTCCCACCAATGGGTACGGCAACTTCGGTGGGGTACGCGCGGTCCTTGGTCAACTTGGCACGGCATCCCGACCAGCAGAACTCGTGGATCTGGTGGGGGTGCGGGCTTTTTCCAGCTCGGAGAATAGGGAGGCGTGGATGTGGGATACGTCAAGCCGGTTGTGTCGGCTTCTCGGGTCTTGGCTGTGGGATGGGCTACGTGTAATCCCAGCCGCAAGGGGTTGCCAAGCCTGCCCGGTTCCCCGGGACCTCCCCGCGTGGAATCGATGATCCAGATAACTCAAGAAAGAGAGAGGTTGAAAAGGCAGCCTTCCATCAGTCCCATGAATTTGAGGATCCGGCAATCCAAGATGACGACGAAAAACTTGGATATCACAATAACGAAAGCAGTCAGGAATTGTTCTCAAGTCCTCTGATTCTCCGGCATGACGCCCGGGGTACTCCCGATAGTGAACATGGAGAGCAAGAAAACTGCGAGTACTGTCTGACAAACGAAGTCCTTCCCTTTCGGAAGAGGGTGATGTGGGAGGGAGATCCGGCAATGATCTGCGTGCTGGTGCCGGGGTTTCCTAACCGCACCACTCGGCGCTGTCTCATTAATCCCGGAGGACTGAGAGCCTCGGGCACAGCACGACGTGGTGGAAAGAACAAATGAAAATCTTCGGGCTGCTCTTGGTGGCTTTCCCGGCAACTGGAAAGAGAAAGGCGATGCTTATTCCATAACTCCAAGTTACTATGGCAGATGCCCATATGACACCCATGATCTATCTACATGTAGCCTACCTACTGCATAGCTGGTCCCTTAGCGCATTGCTCACCTTATTTCTGCTCTTGCTATCTAATTTTGCTAGTAAACTAAAATGTCTTCGTCTTGGCTGTACTAATGGAGATAGACAACGTCAAATGTACCGGTGAGAGTTCCACGAATGGGTTGAGCCATCGGCTTGGTGCCGCAATGGGATGGGATTTCATGCGGCAGGAACCTTTGGGCGTAGACCAAAATGCCTCTGGGGAAGAGACTTGAGCGGGATCAGGACGTTTCTACTTTGTGAGCAAGATTACATGTCTGTCGAAATAAGTGAAGGGGAACTCCACGTCGACTGTGATGCGCTCGAGTTTTGTGATGTCCGGTAGTTGCAATGTGTCTCTGTAATACAGGGCTAGAAGCAGCATCGCAGTCGCCCTCAAAGTCAAGGCATGGAACCTAGATCAACAGCAGCTCCTCCCGCCCCTGCCGACCCATCCTTTCCCACTCCCGCACGCCACCAAACTTCCCCTCAGCCTGTCCGCGACCAGGGCAGTAACTACACTCAAACAACCCAACCCTCCTCACAAAGTTCGCATATCCCACGTCCTCAAACACAAGGGCAGCAAAGCTCTCCGTCGCAAACTCCTGCGTCGCAAACTCCTGCGCCTGCTCCTCGGGCGTCAGCAGCAGCTGGGAACCAGCGCGAAGCGCAGCTTCCCAGCCGCTATTCTAGCGGCGAACTCGTCCACGGTGAGCCCGAACGGCGGCATGTACGAGACGCGATAGTGCCCCAGCATAGCGAAGTCATCCATGGAGGTGAACGGCCCTGAAAAGTCAAAGAGGTCCGCCGGGATAAGCGTGGTCGAGATCTTCAGCGTCGGGAGCTTGGCAATATTACTCGGGACCGGTTGCGGGAGACCAGGGACGGCCTCGGCGCGTTCAAAGTACTGCGGGACCGCGCCGCTGTCCCAAACCTCCCACTTGTGCCACGTCGTGAAGCCAGACGCCCACCCGGACCAGGACCACGACGGGAATGCCTCCTTCCTACGGGTGCGGCCCGGCTGCTTTCCCGTGCAGACGTATGTGCGGTACCAACATAACCGGCCCAGCACAACACGGCTCTCCTCGGCACTGAGTGGCCTGCCGTCGCCGGGTGCGATGCTCGGGATGCCCCAAAGCGAGTGCACTCCACCGAGGCGCTCCGCCCGGAAGGTCTGCAGCACGCCGTCGATCGCATGTAGCGTGTCCGACTCGAACGTCAGCGAACGCGTCGAGTAGCCGGTGACGTGATCGGTAAAATCTCTGACGCCGATGGTCTTGATCGTCTCCCCCGGTGGCAGGGACGGCGTCTCCTCGGCGACATCGCGGTTGACCTGGCCTGCCCCCGTCTCGCAGCGAAAGCCTGCCTTGCACTCCAGCATCACCTGGGTGTTGGCAAAGTACAGCTTGCGCCGTGACAGTGCACCTTCTTGGTATGTCCACCCGCGCGTGTTCCAAATCGACGAGACGATCTCTCTTCGCCAGTCCGTAGCCCTTCGGAAAACCGTACAGTCGCCAATGTTCACGGCCCCCTCCAGCTTTCTCGGTGTCTCTCCGACTCCGGGCAGGCCGTTGTGCTCGCTCGCAGCGACGAGGGTCAGGCCTGCGCCAGAGTAGATGGCGGCCATCTTGGCGATCTGGTCCATCTTGTCCTCGGGGCTGGTCTGGTCTATGCAATACTTGTCGATCCACAGATGGCGGAAGCCCAGTGCCCGGGTCACGGAAATGGCGTCGATAATGATCGCCGGCAGCATGTCTGGCAACGGGATGCCCGCGGGCTCGGGTCCTGAGGACCTTGGTCTCGGGGTCTTGTGCGTGTCTTTGGCGATGGACCAGACGTAACTGAGAGCAACCCATCTCAGGTGCTCGCTGCTGTCGAACCACGCCACGCGCATCGTCTCACAGTCCAGCAGGCGGAACCCTTTGAAGATCTGGGGCTTGTTGCAGGCGGAGCCGTGATCTTGACAATCCTCCAACCACCCTTTCACCATATCTCGGCTCCATAATTTCGGGATAAGGTTCGGTTTCGAGGAATCGCATCGAATCAGATGGGTCTTTTCGCATAGCAGGTCCTGGTGCCCTGTGAATATACGCACATGATCCAGCCTCGTCCTCTTCGGGGGGGGGTGTCAGAAATACAACGATGGAGTGTAAGTTCTCCGACAAAGGCCAAGTCTTGTTGGTGAGTACGAGTCGCCGACACGGCAAGGGGATATCTGTCGACGGGATCACGCGAAGCTGCCATCGACTCGGCTCCTGGTGGGGATCCTCTTTGTGACGGGAGTCGTAGAATAAGCGACAGGCTTCGCAGTTTTCCAGAGAGAACTCGTCAGGGCTCCATTCCGTGATGATGTGGCCATACCGGTGTAGAGTGTTGCGCATGCGAAGGAAGGCAGTTTCGGGCTCGACGGGAACACTCCTGTGCAGCTCATCGTCCCATTCTGTAACACCCTCGGAGCATGCACCTATTGCCACGAGAGCGGTACCGAGAGGCGCACATTTTCTGGCTTGTCGTAGCTGTCGAGGTCGATTTTGTCGAGGAGGTCTTCCGAATCAGCAAATACCAAGCTTAGATCGAGGTCCCGGCAACGGTTGCACAGCTTGGCGTTGGCTGCGAGGTCCATCTTTATCCGCAAGCCACCATGATATGTTCGCGAAATAAGGTGAAACTGAGAAGTCCTAGAAGGTGGGAATGAATGCGGGCGACTGTCGGCAGAGCCGCGTGCATAACAGCGCCTTTTCTAATTCGCCAACGAGACGAGGGGGTGCAGGTGCCTAGGGGTCTCACGTGGAGCGCGAAAAGTCTTGCTGATTCGTCTTGATTATCTTCCCTTCGCCGGGTATCAAACCATCCTTTTCTCGATACAGACCACGTCCCCGGACGACGGATCCATGATGGTGGCAAAGTGCGTGAGCTCGTTAAAGACCGGCTCGGATGTGATCCATTTCTGCAGCATCTCCCGGGTGACTCCGGTCGTCTTCTCCTGTTTGGTCTTCCTTACGAATGCCGTAACAATACACGAGCCACCGGACGACGGCGAATTACTGATCCCATTCGCCACGTTCGGTTCGTAGTCCTCGTCTCTTTTGCAGTACGCCCTCCAGTGATCGTGAACAAAGTCCTGCCGCTCGGCGGACATGCCCAGCCAAGCTTGCTCGGGCGAGATGAGGGAAGCGTCTCCCAGGGCAAGCGCGCGATGGTGAAATTCTGCCGCTCCGCAGCACGACGTATGATCCGTGTCGTGGTTCGCCTGGGCGATGAAGTCGTAGCTCCTGTTGATGTTTCCTCCCACGTGGTCCTTTTGAATGACAACTGCTTCCGTGGGCGTGCTGAATATGAGGTAGCAAGTGGGGGATGGCCTCAGGGAGAAGGACTTTGCGAAAGAGACGAGTGCGTCATTGCTCGAGTCCCTCTCGGGGGAGGCGACGGGCAGGGTCGGAGCCAGAAGCACCTGGCGCAGGTTCGACGCGATCGACGGTCTCAGACCGAGGACAACGAGGACTTGGTGGAAGATGGACTTCGTAGTCCTTGCGTTCATCAATGGTCTATGATTGAGGGAAAGAGACAGACCGGGTCTGTGGAAGAAGGCTCAGGTCAGCTTGACATCGCGGAGAATTCGAGAGAAGGACACCAACCTCACGCCCGTCAGAGTCCCGACAAAGCCGGCATAGGTGATGGACCGCGCCAGCACCTTGTCTGGCTGGGCCGACTCGGAGTCGACAAAGTCGAGCTGGACGAGTAGATCGGTGAGCTCCGGCATGCCCCAGTCGAGGGTGCGAAAATGCATCAGCCGAGCCGGCGCATCTGGGGCATCATCGGTCCGCACGGGAATGGCGCCCGAGGTGCATCCCAGCAAGCAGTCGAGAAGGGTGTTCAGAGCGACAATGAGATGCACGTCGACTCCGGCGGCAGCAGCTATGGAGCGGATCTCGCGCGTCTCTTCGGGATCGCAGACGCTTCGCAGGCACAGGCGGACGACGATCTTGGTCAGGTAGATGATCGGCCGGTAGACCAGGATCTGCGCAAGGACAAGGTCGAAAAGGGGCGCGATGGCCTTCAGCTGGTCCGCGAAGTCCCTGGCGATGTGGAGGTATCGCTGCTCTGGCGGCAGGGCCAGGTCGATGCGGTAGACGGGGACTTTTGGCGACGACATTTTGACGGTGATGTACACGGAACGATCCGCAAGTCAATCCAAGACTTGTGCTGTGCGCAGCGGCGACGACGAGATTGCATCTTGGTGAGCAGAGCAGGGGATGATTTTGTTTTAATTGCTCGCGGACGGTGGAGTGGACGGAGAGCAAATAACGGTTAGCTGGTGATGCGGAGCCAATCGGCTATCGAGACGCTCCGTTGGGGAGACTCTTTTGCTTCTCGGTGCCATCCGTCGACCCCTAATGCTTGTTCTGCTTCCCGTAGTGCATGCTTCGGTGCAAGGACGAGGGTTCAAGACGAGATGCTACACGTCAGTCAACCCTCTTGCGCCTCGCAGTGCGTTGTCACGCCGTGGAGAAAACTGATGAATAACCCTCAACCACAGGCTTGTCGGGCTCGGGGTTGAATTCCAGCCATCCTGGAGGGATCCTGGAGTTTCGCCTCGCGTTGCGCCCAAAAAGGCTCTTCAGCCGTGATTCCGAGGTGGCCGCCCGGAGCCGAGATGGTCCTTGGGCGGGTCTCGTAATGTTGACCGCCGTTGTCGACCCGCTGGGAGTGAGTCGTGAATCATGTCGAGTTGTTTTTGGTTTCCTTAAAGAGGAAGAGAAAGGAAGGAAGAAAAGAGTACCGAGGTTCCTGCGACAGAAAAATGCTTCGGGAAGGACTGGGGAATTCTTCAACGTACCTACAGGTAGGTAAGTACACTGCCTCTGACGGGGCCTATGTACCAACTTACCGCCACCGGAGGACATTTTAGCGGGCTGAACCGGTCGCAAAGCGCCACGACACGCTGTAACGTGCTAGGGGATTAACGGCGGTTAAGGCGGCCTATCCCTGGAGCCCGTTGCGAGACTGGCGTCGGAAAAGCGGAGCCATCTTATCAGATGATCTAATCTGATCGGCCGATTCGTGCGACTCGCACCTGCTGACAGGCGGATGATGTGAGAGAAGGCGCGGCAGGTGCGGCAGGTGCAGCAGCTGAGGTCCCCTGATCTGATGATGCCTTGAGCGCGCCTTCCTTGGGTCGGGTACTTTCTGACACTGCCTTCTCTCTGTACTTCACCATGTACCTGCTGAGCCTAGGTCTACCAGTAGCACCAGGTGCCCGTACTAAAGTAGACCCGTAAGCCTGCGGCCTGCTGCGCTGCAGCCTGAACCTGTTGTGCAACTGGGAAACTGCGACCCGACTGCACTGCCTGCCTTCCTCCTGCCGCTGTTGCAGCTGCGCGCCTGCCCTGATTTGCCCTTTTGGCCGCCTGTGCCGCTCTTACCCATCCTGCCTGCCTTGCCTTGCTTCCTTCCTGCCTGTAGAAAACCCCTGCTGATCAGAACCCCTGAATAGGTACTTTCCTTGGTTGGGTAGACAGACATAATAGGCAGCTGCATCGACTCCTTTCTTTTTTCTTCTTTGCCCTGCTCCTTCCCAAATGTTCGGAAGACTCTTCCTCGGCCAGAAAACACCAAAAAAACATCACGGCTGATCGCGAAAGCCATATCTCCCACCTCCGCCATCCCCCGCGAAACGGCCAAAGCGAAAGCCGAACCCTCGACCGAACCCCGCGACCGACCGAATGCGCCCGTTCGACACACTGTCTCAGACATGAGGTCTTTGTGGGCGAAGCGCTCGCCCTCGGACCGCGAGGCGGGCACCGAAGCAAGATCAGGCACAGAGACGTCGCCGCTCCTCGAGTCCGAGCATAACGCCGCCCATCTCCGACCTTCCTCCTCCTCCTTCCCCGTCTCCGAATCCGATACCGTCGCATCGCGCGTCACGCCGGCGGAGCGGGCATGGCTGTTTGTCGGGATCTTCCTGGTCGGTTACGCTTACGGCCTCGACTCCCAGGTGCGGGGGACCTACCAGCCCTACGCCACGTCAAGCCTGCGTTTGCACTCGGCGCATTCTACGATCAACGTCCTGCGTAGCGTCGTCGCTGTCGCTTCCCAGCCGACTGCGGCCAAGATTGCAGACATCTACGGCCGCTTCGAGACCACTGCCGCTGCCATCGTGCTCTACGTCCTCGGCACCGCCCTCGAGGCCAGCGCTACCTCGGTCGAGGTATTTTGCGTCGGCGCCATCCTCTACCAGCTCGGCTATACCTCCCTCGTCCTGCTGCTTGAAGTCCTCGTCGCCGACTTTTCGTCTATGCGCTCGCGCGTCTTCTTCAGCTATATCCCCGCCATCCCGTTCGTCTTCAACACCTGGATCAGTGGAAATGTCACCGCCGTCATCCTGCGCCTCACCACCTGGCGATGGGGCATCGGCATGTGGGCCATAATCCTGCCCCTCTCCTCGCTGCCGCTCCTCTCGAGTCTCTTTTCGCTCGCCCAAAAGGCCCGCGAGCCGCGTCGCTTGCGATCTTCCAAGGAGGAGGCGGTCGACCTGTTCCACCAGCTCGATGCCGTCGGTCTCGTTATCCTCGTCTCCGCCTTCTCCTTCACCCTGGCGCCCCTGACGCTGGCGGGCGGCACTGCGAGCCACTGGAAATCCCCGTCCATCATTGTGCCGCTGGTCTTCGGCCTCGCCTGCATCCCCGCCTTCGTTGTCTGGGAGCGCCGCATGGCCCAGGTGCCGCTGATCCCCTTCCGCCTCCTCAAGGACCGTGGTGTCTGGTCGGCCCTCGCCGTGCGAAGTCTGCTGAACTTCGCCTGGTCGACCCAGGGGAACTACCTCTACACCGTGCTCGTCGTCGCCTTTGACTTTTCCATCGAGACCGCCACCCGCATTCTGTCCTTCTTCTCCTTTTTCGGCGTCCTCAGCGGCGTCCTGATCGGCCTCGTCATTTACAAGATCCGCAGGCTCAAAACCATCATTGTCACAGGCGCCTGCATTTTCATGGCGTCTTTCTTGATCCTCATTGCGTATCCCGGAGGCGCATCTCCCTCGTCGCAGTCTGGTCTCATCGCTGGTCAGGTCGTCATGGGTCTCGCCGGTGGTCTCTTCGCGTACCCTACCCAGGCCTCCATCCAGGCCTCGGCAGATAGAGAGCACGTCGCCGTCATCACGAGTCTCTACCTCGCGTTGTTCAACGTCGGCAGCGCCCTCGGCAACTGCCTGTCCGGTGCCATCTGGACTCAGCTGCTCTACCCTTCCCTCAAGGAGAGCCTCGCTTTCCAGCCCAATACGACGCTCGCGGAGGCCATATACAACTCACCCTTTGACACCATCCAGGAGTACCCGGTTGGCGAACCCATCAGGGACGCCATCATCTCCAGCTACAGCGACGTCCAGCGCCTGTTGTGCGTTGCTGCTCTCTGCATCTGCGCACCCATGGTTGGCTTCGCTTTCATCCTGAGGAATCCGAAGCTGTCGGAAGATAGGGTGCAGCCCGAAGCGGAGGAATCTGCCAGCTGATTGCCACGAGGGAACGATATTTTGTCGATTATTAGCGATGTTTACAGAGCACCAGCGTTGATTCGTCATCTAGCATGGGGATGCTCCAAGGGGCTCCCCAACAACATATACACGCAAGCACTCACACATAGATGAATAAAGCATGGCCCGATGCCCTGCAGGTTTGGCAACAATAATTCGCACAAGATCTAATCCAAAGCGTTCTAGCAGGTCGAAGAAATGATGAAGTGACACAATGAAAGCTGCGCGAGTCTCGTAATGACACTGCCGGACAAGTTGAAGACGACGACCATAGGAGGCCTGGAAGCCACACATCACAGAAACCCTAAGCCGTCCCGCTCGGCAGCCCAATGCTATCCGGCGAGTAAGCCAGCGTCCAGTTCCCAGACTCCCACGTATCCCAGTGCTCCTCCCGCCCCGCGTCGCCGTTCAGCCTCAGCGCCCTTAGCCGCCAGAAGTACGACCCGGGCGGGATGAACTTGCGATCCTCCTCCGATCCGTTCCAGACCCACCACGTCGACGGGGAGAAGTACTCGTCCGGGTTGCTCGCAAACGTCGACGGCAGGATATCCTCTCCCGTGGCGGCCGAGACGAGGTCATACGTGAAGTTCCGGCTCTGCGTGACGAACAACCGCCTGAACCCGGGCCAGCCCGGCTCGCAGTCGACGGGCCAGTCCGGCAGGGGAATGCTGGCGTTGTAGAGGCACGTCACGACTCCGTCCGGCTCGAGGCGGGTGTCTCTGTTCGTGGCCGGGTCGACGGTCACGAGGTACGAGGATTCGGGGTTGATCATCGGGATTGATGTGAGGGGCGTTGCGAAGCCTGTGTAGGGGAGGGTGAGGTTCGCAGAGGGGGTGGAGGGGGTAATGGTGGAGATGTAGCCGCCAAAGTACACGCCCCTGCTTTCTGCGTCGGGAAGTACTGGGTTGGCCTTGATGGAGACGGACACTTCGGCCGAGGCCCCGGGGGAGAGGGTGAGGGTGCCGGGGGTGATGTCGACGGAGGCGTAGATTGGGAGCGTGTCGTCGCCGGCTAGGGTGTACGCGCCGTCGGCGCTGAGGATGTACCCCGACGACGCGCCGACGTGTCCCAATGTGTACTCGATGCTTTCTGGTCCTGTATTCCTCAAAGTGAAACTGAGAACAGAAGGCCGGTTCGCAGTGTCGTTAAAGTCAAGGCCGGAGACATTCACAAGAGAAGGCGTGTTCACCGCCGCGAAGGCGTCTACCAACCCGCCGCCCTGCTGGAACACAGGCGCGAGGTAATCGAACTTTTGTCTCCTGGCGTTGACGAACTGCAGCGGCTTTGCTGTTGAAGCAACCACGGAGAGCAGGTCGTTGGGCGTGTACTCGGGATGTCGTTGCTTCACCAGCGCGTACACGCCCACGGCGAACGGATTCGACATGCTCGTCCCTCCCACCACCGCAACGCCGCCGTACCTGTGCAGAAACGTGCTGAGGATGTTCTCCCCCGGTGCTAGGAAGGAAGGGTAGCTACGCCCCTCGACCGTCGGGCCCCAGGAGGAGAAGAACGTGGCCAGTCCGCCGGAGAGCTCGTTCTCGCGATAGAGCACCTCTTCGTGGGCGTCGTCTTCCAGACGCCCCGGGACGGAGAGCGTGACTTGTCCTGCGGAGAGGAGGGATTTGAGGTACGACGCGTCGGCGCTGGTGACTCGGGCGATGCCCTTGTACTGTCGTGAGAACTCGGCGAAGCCGGGGACCCATTGCATTCCGTCCGCGACGGTGGTGCTCGAGGGCTGGTAGCGCAGTACGTACGGCACTCCCAACGCCAGGGCCAGACGGTTGGATGTATTCTTCGGATCGAGCCAGCAGTGCTCCTCGTCAATCAGCATAATCGTATTCGCCGGGTCCGCCGGCGGCGTATAATCCGCCGGCGCGGGGTTGCATCCCGCAGGAAAGCCCTCCGGGGAGGCAGGCATCCAGAGCGTGAGGTTGTTGCCGCAGGGAAAGTCAGAGGGCATGGATGGGGTGAACCGCAGGAACCCGGAGTCTTGTCCAGAGGTGTAGTTCAAGCGCCAGGTGTAGTACGGCGTGGCCGAGTTATCCGACGAACCCACGGCCGTGGCGCCGGGCGCGCCGGCGGGGGAACCGCCCGTAAACGGACCGGGCCCGGAGTTTCCTGAGCCGACCGTCACCGCGGTGCCGTTGGCCACGACGGCGCTTACGATTCTCGCCATCGGCTCTGTATGTTGGATGGTTGTTAGCCAGTCCGGACGCACAAATCTCCTCAAGGAAAACAGCACAACTTTGGCAGAAGGCAAAAAGGGAAGAAAAAAAGAAAAAGTGAGCATACCGTCCTGGAACGCCAGCGGAATAGAGTACCCAATCATGATCATATCAACCCCCCTCGCACCAGCGGCAACGATCGCAGCCATGAGCGTATCGAGACTCCCCGAGTCAGACCCGTCGCAGGCCTCGAGCGCGTGCAGCTCCATCGTCGCGTCGGGAGCCACGCCCACGATCCCGAAGCGCCGCTCGGGGCTGTCCGCAGCGATGATGCCCAGCACGTGGGTGCCGTGCAGCCAGGGCTCGCAGGTGGCGTTGCTGGAGAAGTTCTCGGCGGCTTCTGCGTAGTTGTAGTTGTACCCCACCCGCGTGAGCGAGAGCCCCGGGGCGGCGAGGTCGAAGCCCGAGTCGATGACCGCTATGCGCACGCCCGCGCCGGTGACGTTCTGCGCGTGGAGGTTGCTGACGCCGGTGTCGATGTGTGTGGGCAGGGTATCCAGTTCGAAGAGCGTGTCGTTGCGGGATTGTCTCTTCAGGAGGGGGGATGCTGGCCCGTTGTGGACGGGCTGGGCGGGCGCGGGCTTGGCGTTCCGGGAGGCGGGCCAGGCTTTCTCTACAAAGTCGAGGTTTGTTAGAGTCTCCAGGATAGAAGCGGAAGGATTCTGGCCGGTGCAGTCCGCGAGCAGAGAGATGCCGGCGAAGAGCGACGTGGAGAAGGTGTGCCGCGGGGATAGGGTGCAGGCGAGGCCTGCGTTGTGGAGGCCCTGCTCGACGGCGGCGAAGGGTTCTGCGGGCGGCTGGAGGGATGTTAGTCAAAGACCAGGCTTTTATGAACTTTTTGGAGAGCTTACGGCGTCGCTCAATTCAAGGATGAAGATATCGCCTCCGCGAGTTGTCGCCGCCGCAGCTGTTTTGGTGAGGAAGGTAACGAGCGTAGGGACCCATGTTGAGGACCGCATCTTGAGCAACACAAAGCTGATGAAGCACACAGAAAAAAACAGTAAAGAATCCATGAGTTCTCAACCTTTATACAACTTGCTCATGGCGGCGGTGATATTCCAAGAGCGCATGAACCATAGGGGCGGAACCCCCACGCGTTCCGCGGAGCTGGTTGAAAAGCCCCTGAGCCGATAGAGCTAGCAAACTCAATAAAATGGCCCTCATTAATGTTATTTAATGAGCTTTTTGGTTCTTGTTGCAGTGTTTTCATGGTGTTAGACTTTGTGTTAAGGTATTTGATATTTGAAGTCATGTGGAGGGGGAGGTTGTCCGGACGCTCCGTCGGTTAAGAAGTTTCCCTCCAAGGCCGACACTAGTTGGCCTTCGGAGCTGGGCCGGCGCTAATGGGGCCGGCAGTCCAGTTTGTGCGTTGGATTGTTCAAGGTGGCGCTTGGTTCGTTGGTTGTAAGGTTCCATCTTAGCTAGCCTTGCTTGGAAGGACGTTGCAGACGGCCGAAGAGACGGCAGCAAGACTACATGTCACCAATCACGGAAGATGTCACTGAGACAGAGCCATAAAAAAAACAGGACGGGAGTCATGGATGTAGTCATTGGTCTGCCCAGAAACTCATCATGCGTTCCGTACACGCATCTCTTCAGCCCGCCCGTATGATCTCATCCAACAGCGTCGGAGACAGTTGCCCGCGCGCATGTCCCCGTTCACTCGGTCCGCGAAAGACTTCGAATTTATCGTTGTTCCCCTAGTTCATTCTCTTTCTTTTACGTATCTAGGTCTCGGAGAACGGCTCGTCTAGCAGCGAACACCGTTGCAGCAGGGGCCGGTGCCGGTCTCGTCGCACCACCAGCCGGCGCAGCAGATGCCGATGCAGGGGCAGCGAGCCTCGATCTATGGAGAGAGAGTAAAATTCAGCCATGGCCCTTCCCGTCATTTGAGGATGCCGGTTTCCGGTGTTTGGGTAACTTACGAAGGCCCTGGGCAGGTTCTGGTTCTCGGAGATGGCCGCGGCGTTGACGCTCGCGATGGCGGCGATGAAGACGGAGAGGATGGCGGAGGTCTTCATTTTGAATCTTTTTGAGATGTTTGTACGGTTGGCTTGAGATGTCTGCTGTGCCCGGCGGATGATGGAATAGTTGCTGTGAATGTTGTGATCGAGAGTTGACGGAGGCTTTTTTATAGTCTTTTCGCCAGTCTTGCATTCTATAATACCACCAATGGAAAGACCAAGACTCCTTGCGGCGAAAAGTCCGACCAAGTGAGTCCGAGCCTTGGTCTTTCTCACCGAGACTAGAAATCATTCCTTATCGAGCAGCTGACACTTGCAAGTCTCATCCTTGGATTCTCCCGCCATCACCGATCTGGCAGGACACAAGACTTGTGGCTGAATCCTTCAACACAGTATCGTAGGGAGAAACTCGCCCGAGAGCAGCCCAGAGAGGGTTGTCTCGAGCCTCGATCTGCAACTAGTCAACCAGAAAGCCCGGTATGCGGAAGGTGAGTCGTCCTCGCTTGCCTGAAGGATGAGGAGGCCTGTAAGATAAGTGCATTTTGGGAGTTATTATTCGCGGGGGAAAGAGTAAGTGCGTATCAGAGTCCGAGGGCTCGCGGCTTGGCATGGCTGTTCTAGTTATCAGTCGGGCTCTTGCTGACGTTGATTCCCTATCTCAGGCTGGGCGTGCAGAATGGTAATACGTCTTTCTCGGGCCTTTAATAACTCTAGATGATATTATACGAAGTTGCCATAAACGGACGCCGTATACCCTCGATGCGTTTGTTCGTCGTCCTTTGCATCGTCAGCGGCCCCGGACATGGAGGAAGTCCGGGCTCACTTGCCGCGCCGAGGAACCGAAACTGCTCGGCCCCACCACCCCCACCGGTCCGGGACCGTCTCGCAGCATCCCGGAGGTCCCGGATGGCGTGCGCACGGTGATTCTGAGGGCGAACGGACCTGGGCCGGTGCGTAGAGCACAACGCTTAAAGGCCCGCGCGACCTCAGTGACCTCTTTGAAAAAACTCACAGCCTCCTCATACTCTGACAACCCACACCCGGAAATCGAGACACCTACCGATTGACAGATATCCCGAAACAATGACTCAAGACGCCCACAGCGAAGCCGCTGCTCAAGTGAAGATGACGATATGTCTCCGACGAATCCCCGGCTGGCAGGACGACAAGTTCCTGCACGAATACACCAACGTCCACGCCAACATGACGCGCCAAGTCGCGGCAGCGGTGCCCATCCTCCGCAGTTACACCCAGCTCCTCTCCGCCCCTTTCACAGAGGTAGCGCTGCCCTCGGGTGGCCACGAGCCTTGGGACGCCGTCTCGATCCTCGGCTGGACGAGCCTCGACGCGCTGCACGCATCCTTCCAGCACCCGGAGTACAAGGCGTCGGCGGGCAAGCACAAGTTCGCCGATGAGGCAACGCAGGTCGGCACGCTCTGCCAGGAAGTCGCAGAGGCAACCTTTGACAAACCGGGGTTCGAGGGACGGGGCAGCGGTGGAGTGATGATGGTCGCCATGGTGCCGAGCTCAAGCTCGGGGACGGCGATGACGGAGGAGGAGCTTGTTGCGCGGGCGGCTGTCGTGGAGAGGGTCAGGGCTGGGACGGGACTGCTGCGGTATGCTGCGAATTGGAGCGTCACGCCGGTGGATGCCGGTGCGTTTTTCAAAGGCACGCCGTTTGCCACGACGGACTGGACGACGACGCGGTTTATGGAGCAGTACTGGTTCCGTAGCCGCGATGCCGCTCTGGAGTTTCTCAATGGCAAGTCGAGGCTCGAGGAGCTGTTTTCATTGCTTCCTTCATCACTTGAAGCGAAGGGCGCGTTTGCTGTGCTAGGTGACGAGACTGTCGTGGTGGATAAAGCAAGGGGTATTTGACATAGGTTACTGAGCAGGACTCAGGAGAATTGGACGTAACAAGGCTTCATGGTTCCATATCAAGCGTCGAGAAGAGAATTCGAGGGTTGTCATCACACTCAAAGAGAAGGACATGATTTGGACCTCAAAAGATGTATAAGATTGAAGTATGGAAGAGAAGAAGAAAAAGCGAAAAAGCCAGATGCAGTTTTCTTTGACAAAGGAAACGCGCAGGCAGCCCAGTACGGGCGGACTCGAGAAGATGCAACACGATGCAAGTCCCGGTGAAAATGGTCCCCTTTTCCCTCGTCTCCCGCAGGTTCCACGAAGACAGTTGAGCTTCCCCTGCCGCGTCAGACACCGTCCCTCCCCGCGATGCTGTCGTCGACTTGTCACCCCGAACCCCGCCATCGGGAAGATGTCATCCCCCGATTAATTTCCATTTCACTACTCTTCGAAAACGCCTCCAGAACCGTTCTTGTCATGAATTCGTGAGTTTGCTTCCGTCGCTTAGCACCTGACGGGGCCGAAGATGTTGGAGGTGGCGTGGAAGAAGGCCGACTCGACGTTGCCGCGGGAGCAGACGAGGCTGGTGGTGAAGTACATGTAGAGCTTGCGGCCGAGCAGGGCGGTGCCGCAGCCGTTGGGCTGGAGGACGGTGCAGCCCGCGTGGCGGCGGAGCCCTTGCCAGAGCAGGTGGCAGGTGGCCCCCAGGTCCTCGACCTCGTCGATCTTGATCTCCCAGAAGATGCCGCCGCCTTGGGCGTTGCGCTTGCAGGAGGAGGCCGCGGAGGCGGTGGAGGCGAGGCCCAGGAGGGCGACGGCGAGGAAGGTGATGAGGGCGCGGAACTGCATCTTTTGAGAAGAGGTTGAGGTAGTTGAGTGAGTGGAGGTTTGGTTGAAAGAGCGTGGTTGTGGAAAAGACTGGAGAGTTGTTATTGGGGTGGGAGACTGTTGGACCTGGGGAGATTGGGAGTTGTGATGGTGCCGGTGTCTGTCCCGAAAGAGAATTTGATGCTGGGAGGAAGATGGTTGTTGTATTTATGCCTGGCTTGCTGCCGTTGAGGGTATCGTCGAGACATCATCTTCTTCCTTGTTGAGCCATTCTTCCTCCCTTTCAAGCACTCTGGTAGCCGTGCAAATGTATGATTGAAACGGCATAGCTCAGCCAAAAGGCAACTAGACGACCTTGAGCTACCGTCGAGAATGTTTCCAGAGTTAGCACAAGGAAGCTAGCTGCTCATTGTCTCTCATTGTCGAGGGCGGAAGCAGTCGTGCAAGAACGGTTCTGGCCCCCTCGGCTTTGCAGGTGTCGTTGTAGCTAGCATGGCCTAGGCAGAGGGAGACCCGATGTGTGCGGGCCAAGATCTAGAATAGGTAGGTATGGATATGATACAATGATTAGACGCGCCTATTCTGAAGTATTGTAGGGGGCAGACAGCCATGCGAATGTGGGTTAAATCTTTTCTTCCGAAATTTCGTCAAAGAGTCTCCCAGGCTCGGGTCGTACGTCTCCATCAAACCAGAGTCAGTTTGTAACCGAATTTAACTTGCCCAAGGCAACTCGAGGAAGCCTGTCTGGAGAAGTGATGGGAGTCTTGGCGGCGGGACACGAGACTTGCTTCCCGATCTGATCTCCTGCAGCAGCTAACAATGGAACTTGTCTTTGCACCGTTTGTCGTTTGAGTAACAAAGCTTTGCTGACATCCCACAGAACTCCACTAAACTGATTGCATTTGCTGGACCGTTGGTTTGTCACACAGTACGCTCCTCAGAATGAGCTTGTGTTCCTTTGGCCAAGACCAAACAAGGAAAGCTATCAACAACAAACTACCAAGACAAGTGAGAGACCAACCCTTCCTTCGGACGTCCCGAGATATCTCTCGAGGGCCGAACCAGGCAGAAAGCCCGTTTTCCGCTGTTCTAAACGGTGTACATCAGCTCAGGTTTTACATCCCCCATGTTGCAGGTCACTTACTCAATGGCAAGCCCCTCGTCGCGTGGCAAGCAGGGGGAAATCCACGGACCTTTATTCGGACTTCGCTGTTTCATTCAATGTGCGGTTTAGAGCACGGAGTGGGGGAGCGGAGGAGTTCAGACACTCTCTAAGCCATCCGCAAACGGTAGGTCACAATGAAGTCCTACACGCAGCGGGGAAGAAAGAAGTGCATTGCCATTGAACTCGTATGGTCTTCCACGAGGGACCAAACAGCTCTTCTTGATGACGCAACCCTCGACAGCGTAGTCGGCATCAACATATTTAGATCCAAAGTTGACATCAAAAGAGAAGATCTTTTTTCAAAACGCAGTTGTCATTCATTCAGCCGTCCGGTTGGATCATAGAGACCTCCCAAAGCCCAAAGAATCTTGAATATTCAATAAGCAAAACGATTATCGAAGATGACAGAAGCTCTCTCTCAAGTTAGCAATAATACCCACAACCGATCTTCTACCTCCGGGTCAGAAGGCCGATCAATATCGGATCTAAGGGGTCACAGAGTGGACTTGACAGCACCCCTTCAACAGATGCGGCGTGTTACTGGTGCGCCAGAATACAAAAGGCAAGGGGGGCGGTGGGGGCGCCGAAGCCGGGGTCGTGGGCAGAATCTTAACGCCGGCAGTCAAACGTCCGCTCCGGCGGTCTTTCCAGGCGCGGAAACCTTAATAGATGAGACAGCTAACAAGCCTCCATGAAGAAGGACTCTGCTATTATAGAGTATTATAGAGTGCTGACAACCCTTGGAAATAAGAGTGCCGGCATGCCGACAGCGAAAGCGAAAACTCTCGCTCGCTAATCTCGCGTTTATCCGGCCCGCCTAAGGATGGACGCAGAGTCGGTGCAATTACACTGTTGACATGAAAGCTGTCGTAGGTATTCTCCTCTCGTAGCATGTAACTCGACCTGCCTTGGAGTGCGACTCTGCCAGGGGCTGTTCGACCTGAGCAACCAATCATACTATGGAAAGCATAAACCCCTGAGTAGTTTGCGCCTGTCGCGCAATACCCTGGAAACAGCCAATCTTGCACAACAAAGTGGACATCGCCGTGCGCCGTACGCTCGCTGTGAGCAGACGCGGAGTGGGAACATCAAATTAGGGCGTTTGTGTAGATAGTACGCCTTAGAGATCTTATTGATTATGGAAAAGGGCTCTTTCCTTTCTCTATTTCCCTGCGTATGTGATTCTACCAGCCCATTCTACCAGCCCCTATCGGCTTGGCCGGAGCCCCGTCCGAGTCGATCTTCCTGACTCAGAAACTGTACCAATCTCGCTTGCCTCCGCGCGGAGGAAGAGTGCCGACTGAGCGGGAGGCCGACTGCTTTTGGACAATAGATCAGTTCCACAGATCTTGTGACATCTTGGGTCGATCAACTTTCAAGGGCCCGGGGGGAGCAATCCGTCGGGGGCGCGTGGCGCACGTCCGTGAGGTGGCGGGAGACCCGAACCGCTCATGAGATGAAGTCTATCGTAATTATAATACATCAGTACCCCGGTCGACCATGTGGTGTGCCGTCGACGTGGACGTGCGAAAGAAAAGGGCACATCGTGATGTTGCGCGGCCTCTAACCACGGCTGACTCGTGAGAAACGTTTTCTCTTACTTGTCTGGGAAACCTGCTCCACGAGGAAAGAAAACACGATCTCCCGCCCCCCGATGCGGGAGAAGAAGCAGGAACTGCGCTCCACCAGAAGCAGCTTGGAATGGAATGACGTGACGGACCCCTGTCGACGTCGTACACAGCATCCCCCTGAACCCTTTCTTCTGGAACGAGGGGGAGAACATTCGTAAACACGTCAACCGTCGTTAGCAAGCACACCCCGACCAGATGGAAGGGTTTAGTGTCCGAAAGTCCGCCTCTCAACCCACGAAATGCCACAATTACCAACGAAGACCACGGAATGCTCCTTAGGCCTATAGTGTTCAGTGTTTCGACAATGTCGGCTATGTCCTACCGAATGGCGCGAATCTCGCTCTTCAACCGCCCAGGGGCTCCTTGGTTTAGAGTTTGTGCAAACGGTCGAAACTCCACTCATCAAACTCTATTTGGTCGCGTGGTCTACGATGCTTGTCGTTGTCGTCGTCGTCCTTGGTTCTGGGAGTATGTCAGGTTGTGCTGTCCCGCCGCAATGGAACAGTTGGTTGCCAGCCCCCTTATTCCCTTATCCTCTTTGCCGTTTCAACTCACCAAGGAAATTCTCGCCAGCTGAACCGTTGCACTGGGAAACGCACAAGAGTCAGGACAAACCGGTCAGGCCAACGGCATTACAGGTTCACCTCCCCTTCGTTTCCACCTCGCTTCCATCTCGACCCTTCCCCTGGGGAGGTACCGCGCGGACCGGAGCTTGGGATTCGCTGGTCGAAAGGCACAATGCCGAGACCCCAGTTTGGGGGCCCTTCGACGGAGTTGAGTAGACATATCGGGCTAGTCCTCCGCTCGCCGAACGATCCGGATCCCTGGCCAGGCTGGGAGTCGCGAGAGCGGCATTCTGCTCTCTCTCATTCCTTGGCAGGGTCCGCTTTCTTGGCAATGCCCTCACAAGTTCGCAACTGGGACGATTTTGAGTTCGACGCCATCCGCTTCAGACTCTCTAGCGACGTGCCGCCCACCAGCGAGAGAGGCTTAGCAACGGACGCTAACATCGTGGGATAATGCGTCAAACGAAACCTTGTGGTCGTTTGACAGGTCGTGATTAGCATGGGAGTCCCGGCGCGCCGTACAACATCCCGCCTACAATCTATCCTGCGCCCGTCGGGTTGTCCCTGCAAGGACGGCATTCTGCCCAATGTCACGCCCCGCGGACATCGCTTCAGAGTTTTTGCCGCCCGCGGCTACTTGTTTTAAGGGAAAAGACTGCGGCCCATGAGGGGTTGAGATTTCTGACGATGCTTCACGATTAGTCGCTTTCCTTTTGGTTTGCTTCGCGGGGAGGAATACCAGTATACGCACGGTTCATGGGCAAAGAACGAGTCGGCGGGGACGACCGAAATCTCGCGATAATCTAATACCGTCTGTCTCTCGTTTCCTGTCTCTCTCTATCATCGACAACAGACTACCCGGCCGTCAGCTCGCCATGTACAGCCGCGACCACACTCTTTCGCCGCTCCCGAGCGTCCTCCGCCACGGTCTCGGGGCCGTCACCGTCCTCGCCAGCATCTCGCTCGTGGCATCCTTGACTCTTTTCGTCTATCTATTTGGCAGGCTTGCCGTCTGGTACTCCAGATCACGTCCCCAGGACCCGGAGAGGACGACAGGGCCCGCCGCCGACGCGGTAGCCGGCCTACCCCGCGAGCTCGGCGAGCAGTACTTCGGCCCCGGCCACGGCTCCGAGGATGCGCGGGAGCGCTGCCGCCGCCAACGCCGCCGCGCCCCGAACCAGGCCCTGGTCCTCGTCCTCAACGTCCTGCTCGCCGACGTCTTGCAGGCATGTGCCTTCTTCCTCAACGTCGTCTGGCTAGCTGAGGACCGCATCACGGACGAGTCGCCGGCGTGCTTTGCTCAAGGCTGGCTTATATCGACGGGCGACCTGGCGTCCGCGATCTTCATCGCTACCATCGCGGTCCACACTTACTTCTCCCTCGTCAGGGGCTACACGCTCTCCTGCAGGGTGTTCTACGGCATTATTTCCTTTTTGTGGTTGTTTGTTCTCTTAATGTCTGTCCTCGGCGTCATCATTTTCAAGAATGGCGCGGAATACGGTGGCTTTTACGTCCGCGACGTCTCATGGGTAAATTGCTTTCGAATTCCTTCTCGGCGCGTGTCGGGTTCTAACATTTTGTCCGCAGTGTTGGATCAACTACGAATACGAGGCCATGCGCGTCTATCTCCATTACATCTGGATGATCATCCTGATCGTCGTCAGCACCGTCGCCTACGTCCTCACCTTCATCCACTTCTACCGCGCGGACAAGGCCGCCAGGGAACCACCCCATGCACCGGCCAAGTCCGCGGACGAGGGTTCCAACAGCAGCGTCCTCAGCCCCACAAGCATGGCCGCGCCCTCGCCGCAGCCCGAGGAGGAGAACAGGTCCGAGGTCCGCAAGAGGCTGCTCTTCCTGCTCTACCCCCTCATCTTCGTCGTCTGCACGGCGCCGCTCGCCGTGGGCCGCATGGTCAGCAGCGCCGGCGTCCGGCTGTCGCCCGAGTATCTCTGCTTCGCGGGCGCCATGATCACGTCCAACGGCTGGCTCGACGTGCTCGTCTTCTCGACGACGCGCCGCGCGATCCTCTTTGACGCCTCGGTCGACGAGCAGAGTATCGGCATCGAGACGTTCAACCTCACGCCGCTCGGACAGCAGTTCGGGCACAGGGTGTGGATCACGGCGGGAGGGGTCCGACGGCAGCAGCAGAAGCGGCTTGAGAGGAAGCCGAGCCTATTCCGCAAGGCCTCGCGGCACCACCGCCGCCGCGGGTCTGCGGAGGGTAGCCACGGCCGAAGCGAGAGTCAGGCATCCCTACGCGGGCTGGATGGCGCGGCGATCAAGGGGATTCAGATGGAGACGGTCACACGGATCTTTGTCGAGGTTGAGTCACCCGGAGAGGAAAAGGGGTATCCTGCGTACCCCAACCGCGCGTTGACGTCGATGCCTTCAAGCGAGACAGTGGGCGAAAGAGTCCAGCAGAGTATGGAGTCTTACAGATAAACATCAGAAAACGAAAAGAAAAGAAAAGGAAAAAACAGATAACTAATCAGAGTAGAAGAAACAGTCATGAGATACCCCCTAGTTTACCATCAGCAGGATCAAGACAGGCTGCATTCCATGATCGGTGTGACTCACTACTCCGTCTAGTCTCCTTGTGGCGCTGGGGCTGAAGAGCTTTCAAGTGCAGCACCGCCCTCTAAACATAGAATATAAACCTTCGAGAGGCCCGACACCAGGAGCTATAGCAAGGAGCTCGTCACTCCGGCAATCATACGTTTCCAGGAACAAAATGGAATCAAGCAATACGAAACACGACGACAGCAGGGACGGTGGCCCCAGTGTTCCATACCGCCAGATCAGAGTAACCTACGACGACGAAACCATCACCGTCTACCAAGCCTACAACAGAACAATCGCAGCGGCCGCCGTCGAGTCGCAGTTGCTGGCGGCATCTCCGAGTTTCAAGCTCACCCGGATGACGTGGATCAAACCCAGCTGGGCGTGGATGCTATACCGCAGCGGATACTCTTACAAGGACCCCGGCCAGGAACGCATCCTCGCGCTTAATATGACCCACGAAAGCTTCATCGACCTGCTTCGTAAAGGCGCCCTCTCACACGGGGACGTTAAGAGGGATGGCAATGAGGTACGGATCCAATGGGACCCGGAGCGGGACGTGAGGCTTGGAAAGCTCCCATATCGCAGCATCCAGATCGGTATACCGGCCGGAATTTGTGAGGAGTGGGCTCGTAGTGCCATAATTGGCATCGAGGACGTTACCGATCGCGCGAAGGCGCTGAAGAAGATCTTGGAGGAGCGCCCTGATGTCGGTGATGAAGAGCTGGTAGACTCAGGTCTCGTCCCATGTGAGAGGGAATTCGTTGTGCCGGAGGATGTGCAGGATCTTTTAGGAATGTGCACAATAACAACTCGGTAAACTGTGTGGTGTAAATCACACCTATCTGGGGCATTTTAGTCACCTTATTGTTTGAAGTTGTCAATCGTGGTTGAATTATCATTTGAGCTCGTCTAGTAAAGACTCCACGGTCTTTGCAGCAAGTCAAAATGCCGGATGTTTCGTTTCACTACGTAGGCTATAAGCCTACGGAGTAAGATTTTCGATAGTCATTGAAGAACTGAAGTGTTCCGTTAAAGACCGCATTTAAAAACGTCCTCTCTGAAGATCAGGTCAAGATCTTTTGCAACTTGGCTCTACACTTAGGTAACTGTGGCGATCGAAGAGTCACTCAATTTTTACTTACCTCCCCATGTAGAATAATTATCCAGGCACATTACGGTCATTATTCAGCGCCAAAGCTTGCTATGTATCCGCTATAGCTTCCCGAAACTCCGAAGGGGAAATACCCAACGCTTTCAACCTTCAATCTCCCATTGTTCATCTCCCAGATGGTCATCCTCAAATCCTGCTTTCACTAGTAGATACTAACCGAACACACCCAGCGAAACCGCATTAACCGCCTCCCGATCTAGTTCCCCTATTTTCTTCAGGCGTCAAGCTGAGCTTGACCTGTGGCAAACTTTTCTTCGGTTGTATAACAGAGTCGGCGCTCAACTCGACAGGTTCCTGCTGCTGCTCGGATTGTGGCAGCTCAGAGTAGGTTCTTGGAGCATCTAACTCCTGACAACTCTCTTTGATCGGCATCTCGTGCACACCTCCCCCCTCCACCTCGTGCATGGCCGGGGATGCTGGTTTCCCATCCAGCTCAGGCTTGCCCCCAATACACGCAAACACTGCTGCATCGTCGGATTCGCTTGCCCTCGTCTTGCTCTGCCGCCGGCGACGACGCCAAAGGAGGTAGACGGCTCCGAGGATAAGGGATACGCCGGCGAGAGACCCGATCACGATACCCGCAATCGCACCACCAGACAGTTGGTCAGACTCAACGCGCGGGCTCGTCGTTGGGGTCGGCAGCGAACTCGTCGAGCCCGGCCCCGCCGTCGACGTTTGAGCCCGCTGGATGCTTCCCGCCAGGCCCGAGACCGTAAAGGGGTTCGAGAACGTGCCAAGCTCGGCGCGGATGGAGTACTCGGCGTCCTTGGCCAGGCAGCTCGTCACGCCGTCGCGGAACCACTCCGGGACCTGCGTCCAGACCTGGGACGCGCAGAGCGCCTGCTCGTCGAAGCACATGAGGTCCTGCGCGTAGTAGGTGCACTCGCAAGGTCCCGGCCAGTTGGTCAAAGAGCCGTAGGACTTGGTGCAGTCGGTGCGAAGCGAGTCGACGCGCTTGGCGCACGACTCCATCGTGCCCTGGACGGCCGCGCACGCGCCTGTGTAACTTTCCCCCATTGTTTCTGACGAGAGATTGGAATATTTTCAGGTATGGAAATTCCCCTCTGTAGCCGTCGAGAGGTCGGTGTATGTTCTATTGAGGGACAGGCGAACCGACAATGTTAGAGGAGAAGGAAGACGCAAGTAAGGAAGTAGGTGACATGGGGGTAGACCACCTTGATCAGGCTGCATAGGGATGATCAGGCTGTGTATCGTCGGGCAAATGACGTACAATTTGAGCTCATAAGCAGCAGCAAGATAACAGTCCTGGTGAGACAAGAAGCTCCCGCGGCAATTTGACGTACATTGCAGGCCTCCATGGGTTCATCTTACGTTGAGCGTCGCCAAGGCCGGTCGAGGAGGGTTGCAAGTCGAGTTGTCCGTTCGCGATGGGCAGTGCCACGTCGCCGTCCTCTCATTGAGCCGCTATGGCCTCTCCAGCCCCTGCTTCCTCGCATTCTTCATGTACCTTTTGTCTTCTGCGGTCTTTTCGTCTATTTCATCTGTTCCATCATTTTCAGTCTCTTCAACGGCCATGTTCTCAAACTGAACCTATATCATCGCCGCCACCTTTGACTCCAGCCACGTCGTCATCTTTCTGTTTTTATCCCTTCAATACCTTGAACCCGAGGCCTACATCGCCTCCACGTATGTCTCGTTAGATGCAGCCAGTAAAGAGTTGGCCATCAACACCCGCAGAAGGAGACCACCAATAGCAGAGCAGGGTACGGAGCGTTGCAGTTGATCGCTGTTTGTTGTTCCGTCAAGAGTAGCCCAGCACCCATTCGCACACCGATGATCAGCGTCTCAATGCAGCCAACCGGCCAGGCGGGCGCCCAGTTTCAACCAGCCACGAGGCTCGCGGAATTCAAGAACATCTGGGACCTCATTCTGCCAAACTTAAGCTATATCGAACTTCTCCCACGGCTAGTGGCTCTCAGCAATCGGTGTTACGAATCACTCCCTCCACATTGATTGGCGATGATTGACTGGATCGAGGCGAAACCGTACCTGCCAGCGGGTGTCAAGAGAATCACCGGACGGGGATCAACTTTCTGGGTTGGCGAGCTCGACGAAGCCAGAGTTCTCAAGTACCCCAACGAAGTCGGCCTGCTCGACCCAGAGGATGCAGCGAACAGCTTGATTGTCGAGAGCAAGCTGTACGAGCAGGTTGGAGAACATGAGCACATCATCAAGTCGCATGGCCTCCGCGAGGACGGATTCCTTGTACTTGAACGGGCGGCCAACGGCGACGTCTTTGAGTACTTGGTCAGCCATGAGCAAGTACCGGAGCCTACCCGCCTGCGGTGGTGTATTGAGACTTGCAAGGCGTTAGTCCACTGCCACAAACACAACGTATTGCACTGCGACGTCCGTCATCACAACATCCTACTCGACGACAATTTAAGAGTGAAGCTCGCAGACTTCCAAGGCCGTGTTCTATCCGACCGCGGAGAGATCATTCTCGACGGCGGATCCCTAGAGCAAGCTCAGTACTGCTGCCCTCGAGACACCACGAGTCGTGCCGATGTCAAAACAGATCTCTTCGGGCTGGGCTCGACGATGTTCTTCCTCATCGTTGGACACGAACCGTTCCCCGACACTAAGGGGGACAACGAAGGCGACGACGAAGAAGTCGAACGCCGTTTCAGGCTGGGCGAGTTCCCAAAAGAGAAGCATGCCTGTAGCCACATAGTGGAGAAGTGCTGGAGGCAGGAGTATAACTCTGCGGAAGAGGTTTTGCAGGATTTAGAGGCGCTCACAGCTGTTTGAATGCAAAGGTCCTGACTGCTATCGTCATAGAAGCAACCGTGCCGTGACCGCCTGAAGTCGAAACGGACCTCGATGTTATAATTACCTCCCAGCGCTCGGTTTCCACCACTCGCTCAAAGTGTCAGCCTCATCTAGTGACTTGAAGTGTTCGCGTACAGCCAGTTATTGCAGATGCCAAAGACCGGTTAAAAGTTGCTGCATGAGAATTTAGTGCTTTCTGTGCTTCGAAATACTGCGAATGAAAGGCGTCTTTCGGCAACCAAGGGAGCATTTCACGACTACAGGTTTTGCCTTGCCAAAAACCACCGCTATTGTTGAAATAGGTAACTAGTTATTTAGATAATCAACGTCATCAATGACCCACAACTCCGGTCCGTATTGGTCTCGCCGGATGACACACCCGCTGATCAACGGGCCGGGCCGATCCTTCAGTCCCTAGGACAAGGGATAAGAACCAGGCATCCACAAGTGGTTGGAACTTGGGAAAAAAAGGCGATGTGAGCCCTATCGGCCCGGCCTACTGCCCACGCATGGATCTCGTCGGCTCGGCGTATCTCTCTTATGCGACACACTTGAATTGCTTTGGAGAGTCTCTTTGGAACCCAACATCTTCTGGCAATTGACAAACGACAAAGCATTCGAGGTGAATGAGAAGAAGTGGAGACTAGGCCAGGAACAGATCAGCCCAAGCAGCTGGAGATATCAATGGCACGAAAAGGCAGCCGCAAGGTGAGGACCGGATGCATCACCTGCAAGTAAGGCCCATCTGAATCCTCCCCAAGATCCCTACATTTGGATAATCTCACTGACAGCAAGTGACATAGAGTCCGCCGCGTAAAGTGTGACGAGGCCAGACCAGCCTGCCGGCGATGCTCCGCCACCGGTCGCACCTGCGACGGCTACACGGCCCCGCCGCCATCCGAGCTCCGGCCGATCCGGCCCTACGTGCCGAGCGCCTTCCCGGGCGCCGGGAGCCAAGCGGAGCGCCGAGCAATCCAGTTCTTCTGCGAGATGGCCGCGCCCGACCTCCCCGGCGCCACTGAGCCGTTCTTCTGGACGCACCTCGTCCCGCAGTTCAGCAGCTTCGTCCCCGCGGTCCGGCACGCCCTTGTCGCCGTCAGCACGCTCTACGAAGACGCCAGCCGGACCCGCGGCGAGATGAGCTCGTTGAGCTACCTCCAGAAACAACCGCTGCGGGACAACGGTCTCGCGCTGACGCACTACAACGCCGCGATCAGGGAGCTCGTCGGCACGAAGGACGAGAGCGTTGCCTTACTAGTATGCGTCCTGTTCATCTGCGTCGAACTGCTGCAGTGCAACCGCGAGGCCGCGCTCCGGCACTCCGCTCACGGCAGCGCCTTGCTCAGCTCCCCCGAGGCTCGCGAGTATGGGTGGGTAAAGCAGTGGGTGACGCCGCTGTTCCGTCGACTGAACACGCTGCAGTACTTCTTCGGCGGTGACAGGTCCGCGCTGCCCGACCTCAGCGTCACCTCCACGGTTGAGATGCCGGCGCAGTTTGCCGACTTGAACGAGGCGGAGGCGATGATCGATGACATCTTCAACCAGGTCTTCCGACTCGTCCGCCAGGGGGATGCGTACCGTGTTGGGCGGCAGCGGGGCACGACACCGCCGACTGAGTTAGTCGACGAGCAGAGGAGGATCGCGAAGCGACTTGATGCGTGGTATACGATGTTCATGAACCTCGAAGGACGGTCGAAGGACGCTGCTAGAGGCACGCAACGGATCTTTGCGCTCGCGAGGTACCGGATATCCCGCGTGTGGTCGGGCATGGCCTTCGACCCTTCGGAAATGGCGTACGATCGGCACCAAGACGAGTTCCGGCTGATGGTGGAGGAAGTGTCGCAGTTGGCGGGCCCGCGGGCCCGGAGCCGTGGGCGGAACAGCTTCGAGTTTGAGATGGGCTTCATCGCGCCCGTCTCCTTTGCCGTTATGAAGTGTCGGAGTCTGGCCATTCGAATTGAGGCTCTTCGCTGTCTACGGTTGCTCGCGGCGCCCCGGGAGGCGCTCTGGCGGAGGGACAGCATGTTCGTGGTCTGCAAGCGCGTGGTCGAGTTGGAGCACGGCACGACGCTGGATTCTGATGGTCGGCTTTCTCTTGATGAAGAACCTGTGTGTCCAGGGCTGCCTCCCGTGGAGAGGAGGGTGGCGCACTTCGTGGCCGAGTTTCTTGGGGGACGTCAGCAGGACTTTCACGGGCATGAGATACGCCGCAAGAAGGTCGTTTTTGTCATGAATGACGCGGACGGAGGCGTTCATCTCGTCCCGGGCAAGTTGGATGAAGAGCCCGTCCCGCTGCCATCATGGAGCCCGACGTATGCACATGATTCAATCCTGGCCACGCCTTAGTCATGGAAGAGGGCCTCAAGATGACGGGTTCGGTGGGAGTATGACAAGGAAAATATTTTGTGAAAAGCACAATGAACCTCAACAGTTCTAAGAGGCATTCGTATTATTAATGTCGAGATATTATCGGAAGAGGGAACGAGTTTCCTCTTTGGGGTTCCGAGCCGGCGATACTCGAAGAGGTCTAGTTTCGGAGGTAACCTTCATGAACCCTTCCGGGGTTTGTCCGGATCTCAACTCCGGTGCGGGGCCGATCCACCGGAGTTTAGCAACTTAACCGCGTGAGTATCTCCAGGGCCAAGAAGCGCGGGGGTCTATCTCCTAGCTATACGGATGGGCTATCGCCGATCGTTTATGCTCGCATTTTGCAATCCTGGCTCGCATGGCAACAAGTGAGTCACACCGATCATGTTACCAAAGATATCAGCGAGCCGCGGAACGGATCAACCCGTGCAAAGAAGCTGTCCTGATGCGACTGCAGGAAGCAATATCGACAAGAGTCGGACTGCTCTCCGCGAATAAACAGAGTTTCGGACTAGTGCGGGCGGGCGCAGGGTAGTTGTGCTGGCTTCAATCCGGGGTCAGGGGTGTTTCCCCAAAACCCCCAAACTCGAGAATGGCATCCGTAGCCGCGTTGCGACAACTCAGTCTCTTCTTTCGGTGGCCTGCACCAAATTTGGGCATCGCTGGCGCTGAGGAGGAGGGGTCGAGAACTCAATCGCAACAAGTGCAGAGCTTAAAACCCCCATCCCGCCATGATTCGTTGAGCTCCCACGACATTGGATGGATGCGTGCTGCCGGCCGGGCATGGCGAGGTAGCGGTGCAGGTGTCGACACACACCGCCAGACTATCGGGGCAATCCAGTCCAATAACCGAAGTTGTCGGATTTCCTCTGCTGTCGCACAAGAGTTGTTGTTCGAGGTCTCGACCCTCAAGGGTGCGAGCTTCTCGAGCTTCTCGCACCTTGGCATGCCTGTGCTCCTGAGACACCATGCCCGACCCCGGCACGGTTTCGATCTGTCAGTGGAGTCATGTCAGCCAGCTGCAGCGTCGGTGGATCGGCTCCGGGTGCTAGAATGAACTCCACGAGAAACCCGGGCCCTTTCTCTCTGATTCCACGTCCCCGTCTTTTCTTCCAGGGCTGATGGAAGGCCATCAGCGTTGGCTTTATGTCATGTTCCTTCTGTTCGGATCAAATCCCGAGACTGATTGGCAGATGACGTGAACGAGAAACAAGTGAACAGATTCTGTAGACTATTACTAAGAAGCTGTCTGATAGCTAGCCGTCGCCTCGGGAACAACCCGAACCTGACGCATTGTTTCTTGTTAGTTCCGATCTAGCTGCCAGGCGTGATTGGCTTTAATACTAGCAACTCAAACACATGGCCGTACCAGCCACCGCCGAGTCATGGGAGCTTTGGTCTCTGCTAACTCTGTGTCGTGCTTGAACTACGAGCACGCAAGCGCCAGAAGAACAGCGTTCGCGGCGCGGATCGCCACCACGCTAGCACGGGAATGATGACATACATACATTGCGGTTCGTTCCAGACGCCGGCCGCTTGCACACTCATGCAAGAGGCGTACATATACATGCACCCATGCCCGCCCAGCCTGCCGGCAGCAGTGCCGGTCTATTCGTGGTAAGCATCTGCCGGAATCCATATTCCTCTTTGGTGGGGCTATGGGCCTTTTTTTGCGCATCTCGGCCGGGTCGTGGGGTTTGTCAACCCCATGATAAGGGTTTGCTGACACCAATCCGTCCCATCTTCTCTGATTCGCAGAAGTTGCTAAGCACTGCTTATGCATCCCACGGGTTCTCACAGCTGGCTGGAGTTCACGACGGTTGATTCCCACCGGTTTTGGTAAATCCGAGCCCCGGAGGCTCACGTTACCAGGAATGACAGCCCGCTGCATATTACAAATTCGTCTCTTATTCCACGGAAATCAGGGCTAGGCGGCCTACCTAATCCCAACCTAACTGACACTTCCTCCTGCGTGTGGAGCAAAAGTTAGTTCTGGCGGAAGTTGGATTCAGATAATAGACGGCCCCTCCGTCTGCCTCTCGCTGCTGGCCCGAGCTAAACTCTTCTATGTTAAGGGCGAGCAGCTTTGACCTCATATCAGTCCGTCGACAGCTCACGAACTCAAATACGCTGTTCCCGTTTTGCCGCCTTTGTTTCGCGCTGCCTGCGACATAGACGGAGATTCATAGACTTCTTCCCATCGAGATACCCTTCCGTCTGCTTTGGGATTTTCCAACGCCACGACGACCATGGCCGTGGCTCCGAGGCCAGACGAGGACGGCCGCTGGGGCGAGAACGCCGCCGGAGACATCTCCGTCAACGCGGCACTGGAGGAGTTCCACGACCTGGAAAAGGAGCTGTCGACGATACAGCACCGACACTCTACGACGATCCACCCGCGGAAATCGACCAACGCACAGGGCGGCAATGACGGCCGCGAGAGCGACTCCACCGCCGCCCCGAGCGTGTCCGGCGACGACGAGCCGTTCGACCTCCCCGACTTCCTGCGGCGCGGCATTATGGACATGCGCACGCCGACGGGCGGGCCCGCGAAGAGGCTCGGCGTGTCGTTCAGGAATCTAACCGTCCGGGGCGTCGAGTCGTCGACGAAGCAGGTCACCACGTTCCCCCAGGACCTGCTCAACTCCTTCGGCCCAGACCTGTACCGGCTCGTTGCGGGCTTCTTCCCGCGGTTGCGCGTCGGCAGACAACCAACGGTGGACATCATCCGGGACATGACGGGGACGGTGCGGCACGGGGAGATCATGCTGGTGCTCGGCCGACCGGGTTCAGGGTGCTCAACATTTCTGAAGGCCATTGCGAACCAGCGGGACGAGTACGCTGGCGTCGAGGGCGAGGTCCGGTACGGTGCTATTCCGGCGGGTGACCAGCTGCGGCTGTTCCGCGGCGAGGTGGTGTATTGTGAAGAGGACGACCGGCACTTTCCATCGTTGACAGTGTGGCAGACGCTGTGGTTTGCGCTGAAGAACAAGACGAGGAGGCGAGAGCAATGGACGATACCCATCATTATGGACTCGCTTCTCCAGATGTTCGGCATCGACCACACCAAGGACACGCTGGTAGGAGATGAGCATATTCGGGGCGTCTCCGGAGGTGAGAGGAAGCGCGTGAGTCTCGCCGAGACAATGGCTACGAGAGCATCAGTCGTCTGCTGGGACAACTCCACGCGTGGGCTCGACGCCAGCACCGCTCTCAGCTTCGCCAAGTCGTTGCGGGTGTATACCGACGTCAGCGGCCGGACGACGCTGGTGACGCTTTACCAGGCGGGCGAGTCCATCTACGAACTCATGGACAAGGTCCTCGTAATAGACGACGGCCGCATGCTGTTCCAGGGCCCGGCAGGGGAGGCAAAGAGATATTTTGAGGACCTGGGATACTTGTGTCCTCCCAGGCAGTAAGTCGACCCCTATTATGTTTGACGAAAACGATGAAAAGCGGATGTGTGCTGATAGAACTCTTCGATAGGACCACAGCCGACTTTTTGACCTCTATCGCCGACAAGAACGCAAGGCACTTCCAACCCGGCCGAGAGGCGACGGCGCCAAAGTCTCCCGAGGAGCTCGAAAGGGCCTTCCGCGAGAGCGAACACTACCAGCGGCTGCTCCAAGACGTCGATGAGTACGAGCGTGAAAGCACGTCCGTCGACAACGAAAAGCATCGGATGTTCGAGGCAACCGTGAAGGATGGTGAGTTCCACGAAACCCCTATCCACCACACGCCATAGTTCTTGGTTACTGACAATGTCCAGCCAAAAGCAAAACCATCATTGGCGACTCCGTCTACACCGTCTCGTTCCCCAAGCAAGTAGCAGCCTGCACCAAGCGCCAGGCCTGGCTCCTCTGGGGCGATAGGGGCTCATTCTACACCAAGGTCATCATCATCATCACCAACGCCCTCATCGTTTCGTCGCTCTTCTACGGGCAGGGACGGGGCACGTCGTCCGTCTTTGCTCGGGGCGGTATCACGTTCTTCTCTGTCGCCTTCATCGGCTGGCTGCAGTTCGCGGAGCTGCTACCCGCTGTGTCCGGCCGGGCGACGATCGAGCGGCAGCGCGTCTTTGCGTTCTACAGGCCGTCGGCGGTCGTCGTCGCGAGGATGCTGCTCGACTTCCCGATCATCTTGGTCATGACGATACTGTTCAGTGTGCCGGTGTATTTCCTGGCGCAGTTCGACTATGACGCGGCCAAGTTCTTTATATACATGTTGTTCGTGTATACGGCTACGTTCTGCCTGACGACGATGTACCGCATGTTTGCGTCGCTGTCCTCGACAGTGGATGACGCCGTCAGGTTCGTCGGTGTTGGTGAGTACAGTACGATGGCATCTATTTTCGGGATACTGGAAGACTAACACGCTTCGTCGCAGTGCTCAACATCATGTTCATCTTCCTCGGCTACGTCATCCCAAAACCCGCCCTGTTGAGCGACGCCATCTGGTTCGGGTGGATATACTACATCAACCCGGTCGCCTACGGCTACGAAGCTCTCCTCACAAACGAGTTCGCCGGGCGAAAGATGCAGTGCAGCGAGGCCCAGTTGGTACCGCGGGGACCAGGCTCGGATCCCAACTACCAGGGATGCAGTCTTCCCGGATCGACGCCTGGCAGCGACGTGGTCGACGGTCTCGACTATTTGAGTGCGTCTTTTGACTTGTAAGACTCCCTGGGTATGTTGTAGTGAACTTCAGCTGACATCCATCCAGCTCGAGATCAAGCTTGTGGCGTAACTTTGGCATCATCATCGCCTTCACCGTCTTCTACCTCGCCATCACGATCCTTGCCGTGGACACGGTCCGATTCAAGGGATCCGGCGCCCAGTCTCTAGTCTTTGCGAAGAAACGATCATCAGCACCCAAGAAGTCACAAGAAAAGGACAGCTCAGCAGACGAAACCTTCGAACCCATCGGCGACGGCCAGAGCGTCTTCACCTTCAAGGACGTAACCTACACCGTCCCCTACGGCAACGGCGAGCGGCGTCTCCTGAACGGCGTATCGGGCTACGCGAAGCCGGGCAAGATGATCGCGCTCATGGGCAGCTCGGGCGCCGGCAAGACCACACTCCTCAACACCATTGCCCAGAGGCAGAAGGTCGGCGTCGTGTCGGGCGAGATGCTCGTCAACGGAGCAAGCCTGGGTGCAGAGTTTCAACGTGGAACGGGATTCTGTGAACAAAGAGACATCCATGAGGGCACCGCGACGATCCGAGAGGCGTTGGAGTTTTCGGCGCTGCTTCGCCAGGAGCGGTCGGTGCCCCGGGAGGACAAGATTGCGTATGTTGATAGGATCATCAACCTCCTGGAGCTGGGTGATCTCGAGAACGCTCTCATCTCCTCATTAACCGTGGAGCAGCGGAAACGTGTGACCATTGGCGTGGAACTCGGTAAGAAGTCTTCACTCCCCTTGACTTTTAGATCCTTGACTAACGCCAACCACAGCCGCCAAGCCAAGCCTCCTTCTCTTCCTAGACGAACCGACGAGCGGCCTCGACAGCCAATCCGCCTACTCCATCGTCCGCTTCCTCCGTAAGCTCTGCGACGCCGGCCAAGCCATCATCTGCACCATCCACCAGCCGTCCTCGGACCTAATCGAGCAGTTCGACATGATCCTCGCCCTGAACCGCGGCGGCAACACCTTCTACTTCGGTCCCGTGGGCGCCGACGGTTCCGTTGTCGTCGACTACTTTGCGCGCCGCGGGTTCCGTTGCCCGCCTGGCCGCAACGTCGCCGAATTCATCCTGGAGACCGCATCGATGTCGTCGGGGAGGGATGGTAAACGGGTAAACTGGGATGAGGAGTGGCGGCGATCGGCGGAGAACGCGGCCGTGTTGGCGGAGATCGATGGCATCACCGCTGAGAAGAAGAGCGCACCACCGGCGGCGAATGCAGCAGCACCGACGGAGTTTGCAGCGGCGACGGTGTACCAGTGTTGGTTACTGACGAAGAGGATGTTCGTACAACACTGGAGGGAGCCGCAGTACATGTACAGCAGACTCTTCGTCCACACCATCCTGGGAATCTTCACCGGCTTCGTAAGTACTTCTTCACATGCCCTCTCCCTTGCGGCTCACTAATACCGCGATAGACCTTCTGGATGCTAGGCGACGACATCGCAAGCATGCAGAACCGCATGTTCAGCGCCATCATCTTGCCCTTCTTCATCCCACCGACCATCGTCAACGGCGGCGTCGTCCAGTTCTTCCGCAACCGCGACCTCTGGGAGGACCGCGAGCTGCCGAGCCGCACGTACGGCTGGGTCGCCTTCGTCACGGCCAGCGTCGTCTCCGAGATCCCCATGACTGTCGTCTCGGCTACCGTCTACTGGCTGGTCTGGTACTTTCCCATCGGACTTCCGGCGACCGCGTCCGTTGCCGGGTACGCGTACTTCATGACGCTCCTCTGGTCGCTGTTCACAGCGAGCTGGGGACAGTGGATATCTGCCTTTGGGCCTTCGTACGGGACCGTGTCGAATGTGAGTTTACTCTCAATCAACTTAGGCTTTGAAGTGTTTGGAACACGACACAGCTGACAGCATGGACAGATCCTGCCCTTCTTCTTCGTCATGGTCGCCCTCTTCAACGGCATCCTCGTGCCATACGACTCAATCCCGGCCTTCTGGCGCTACTGGATGTACTACGTGAACCCGACGACCTGGTACGCTCGCGGCATTCTCTCCGCCATCCTCCCCGCCGCGGGTCCCGTGCGCTGCGCCCCGGCCGAGCTCGCGCTCTTCGACCCCCCGCCGGGGTCCACGTGCGGCGCCTACGCCGGCCGTTTCGTCGCCGAGGTCGCTGGCGCAGGGTACTTGGAGAATCCAAACGCAACGTCGGACTGCGGTTACTGCCCCTACCGCGACGGCGGCGAGTACATGCGGACGCTGAACGTGTTCCCCGGGGACCGGTGGCCGTCTCTGGGCATCATGGCTGCGTTTGCTGTTGCCAACTACGCGCTGGTGTACTTGTTCATTTACGCGGTGAGGATCCGGGGGTGGACGTTTGGCATCTCGACTGTTGCGAGGATGGTCTCGAGTGGATGGGAGAGAGTTGCAAGGAGCAAGGGTCCGAGGTCGAGCGGGGATGAAGAAGCGGATCATGCGTGAATAATGCCTCCATCGCTTCTTAGGTAGTCAGAGTCGCGGAATCGGCAACAAATAACACCAAGCGGGGCTCAGCCCCGTTCACTCTCCTTGGTGTAGTTGGTTCATCACGTTCGACTGTAATTGTATATCCAATATCATCGAAAGGTCCCTAGTTCGATTCTGGGAGGGGAGATAATTATTTTTTGCTCTTCTCGTTTTTTCACCCCCTCGCAAACTACGAGAAGTCTTATTTATTCTCATTCTGCCTGACAACTCTACGAAGCCATAAACACGTATTTTCTTCAAGCATCCTTTTACTCGCAGTCGTTGCTCCGGACTAGATTGCGCTCGTTGGGCGGGATCAAGATTTCGCATCTGCCGCCGGCGGTGCAGGTCCCCTGCCGGTCGAGGTTGCCCACCTGACCGGTGCACGCCTTCCCTTCTGTGCCCGGGTTGGCGTCGCGACTGTTCCCGTTGTTATTGTTGCCGTTCCTCTGAGGCGCTGTGGGGAGTTGAGATGTCAGTCATGGGTGATTCAACTGATGCCCGTACCCAGCACAGATATTAGCTTACCGGCGAGAGCCTGACCGGCCAGGACGGTGACGAAGAGGGCGAGAGTCGAGAACTGCATCTTGAGAATGATCGTGATGACTTGGGAGAATGGAAAAATTGTGTTATGCCAGATAACAAGAGATTAAAAGTTGAGTTCTCAGTGTGGTGGAAATAGAGCTTGAGACTGCGTTAAGGGTACGATGTTGCGAGTTGTCAAGAGGGCGGGACGAGCTGTCATTTTAAGTACTCCAAATGCCATCCTGCCAAGTCTTGTTTTCGTTATTGCTTCTGACAGCAAAACGGCCGGCACAAGTCGCAGAAACTTGGGATGGCATATTGAACATGGGTATTTTCATATATCGAATCACGGAGGCCAGTCCCGACACGCTGTGTTGACGCGAAACCTGTTCCGCCGGGGTCTTTGGAAGTCCGTATGTGACGACGTGCTCGCTGCAACCAGGCCTGGAGCCGTGCCCAGGTTACCCGATTCTCCGGGGCCGCTCCGGACCAAAATATCAGGTCTGTTAAGACCCTCCTGGTTTCGGTGTCGCCGTCAACAGACCTGAGGAAAGTGGTCAAGTGTTTTGCGACGGCTTTTACTGCCACAGTTTCCTTGCGATGCCCTCGATCATGTAACATTCAGACGCGATTTGAAGAGAATGTTGCACACTTAAGCCCGGCTCTGACGGACTCATCATGGAAGGAGTTGCCGTGGATTAACTTACCCTTCTCAGCATGTCTGTGTCGCATGAACTCGCTCAATCATTCCTCTTCTCTGTGAATGGTGGACGGCTAGAAACAGCAACATGGGAGACGCCGAGCAGGCTCTTTGCATCCAGGTTTAGGACGAAGCCTCGAAAGCCCCCCCCCCCCCCCCCCCCACAAGTCCAAATACCAATACGGCGGTCTAAACAGTGAGTTTTGATCATCAACCTCAAAGGCTGGATTGTATATGTTCAAGCTCTATGTAACATGAAGAAAACGCCAGTTCTAATGCTTCATTATAGTACAGTAAATCGTGTCCTCAACCCCTCCGGCTCGCGGCCGTCTTCCTCTGACTCTGGCCAAGCCACGCAGCCTGCTCGTCCAGCCGTCCGTAGTGCGCGTCGACGAGCTCCTGCTTGAGGTAGTCCAGCCGGTGCCCGCACCTCGTCCACTTGACGTCGTGCGCCGTCGCCGAGTCGTCGCAGCATCCGCCCCAGCAGTCCCCGATGCGGTCGATGAGCGGCTGGTGCTTCGCCGCAGAGCTCCGGCGGCTGCGGTCGATGATGTTCAGCATCGTCGGAATCGCGACCTCGTGGAACAGGTCCGCGCAGCCGTAGACGTACGACAGGAAGATGAAGTCCGCGAAGAAGCGGCGCGGGACGTAGAAGATGTCGGACCAGCCCACGCAGAACTCGTCCTCCACCACGTCGTACCCGCGGTTTAGGCGCAGAATCTCGCCGTTGACGGTCACGGCCTTCTCGTTCCACTTGTGGTACCACCCCCACCACTGCGGGAACTTCTGCCAGTCCGTCATGCACATGTACCGCGGCCCGTCGCCCTCGAACTGCCGCGTGTTGTGCGACGTCGGGAACCACATGCTCTCGCGGTTCTCGTCGGTCCAGGCTAGCGGGTCGATCCACGAGTCGAAGTGGAAGTAGAAGAGCCCCTCGATCTCGGGCTGCTCGTCGAGGATGAGCTTCATCGTGTGCGCGACCTGCATGTAGACCGTCTCGTGGTGCCCGTACTGCGAGTGCGTGAGGTTGTGGTAGTCCTCGGGCTTGTCCGGCATGACCTCGGGCATGGAGACGTGAACGGTGTGGAAGAAGGGCTGGTACTTGAGAAGCAGCGGGATGCGCTCTGTGCGCTTCGCGTTCCAGCGGATCATGGCGAGGGTGTTGCTGAAGGGCGAGGCCGTGAGGTTGCCCTCGCCCGTCGAGACTTTATAGGGCTCGTCGCGGTCGGTGAAGGGGCGGAGGATGTCGGTCGGCGGGGTGAGGCAGTGGCCGTCAGTGTCGTCGCGCATGACGAGGCGGTACTCGGGGGTGTGCGGCGGCTCGGCGAGGGTCGCGAAGGGGACGATGCCGGCGCCGAGGAAGCTGGCGAGGGTGAGGAGGCTGATCCTGAGTTTCTGTGGTAGCCTAGGTTAGCTGTGTTCGTGACGCGTAGCCGTAAGGTCGAAATACCTTTGATGGCCCTGTTGATAGAGAAGGGCATTCCTCTTCTGTCGGGGACAGGGCGGCGTAGTCCTTCACCGGGCTGTATTTCAGGTATGCCAAGGATGCGATGAATATCAGTGCCGTGCCGGGGATGACGAAGCTGCTGTACTTGGCTTTGTAGTACGCCGCCGAGGCCAGGAGCAAGATGATGGTCGTGATGTCCATCGTGAACCAGCGAGCCCAGGAGTCAATGTCTGTGGCGAGTAAGCACAAACCCATCTGCGCAGTTGAGGCAATGTCAAGACCAAGACTCACGTTTCGATGCAAAAGTGGAGTAAAGACCAAGCACTGTGGTAAACAGAACCACCGAGAGGCCCTTGCCGTCATATCCAGAGAGAAAGCCCGGCTCAAGTGGACTGGCATAGCGCACCAGCGCGTGGACGAGGAGGTTCAAGAGGGCGCCGAAGCCGCCCAGCACGACGTTGGACGCGTTCGCGCCGAGCTCGCCCCTAAGGAGCTTCTCGCAGTGGATATCCGACAGCGAGCTAAAGCCGGCCTGGCCGACGAGAACGAGGTAGAGGTGCATCTGGTACGTGGAGGCGCGCGTGCGGTGCTGGGGGAGGAATTGGGAGATGATCAAGCCGCAAGTCTGCGAAGCCAGCCGTCAGCTATATGGTTGCGAACAGAAACTCTAGGAAGCGCAAATGGTATGTACCTGGATCACAAAGGCCATCCACCGGGTCTTGGGACCTTTGAGACCAAAGGCCGGCGTCGCAAAGAGCGCGGCACCGATCGCGATGCCGCTCTTTGTCAGTTGTATCGTTCCCGGGTCCACGACCAGGTAGTTCAGAAAGAGCTAAAGCGCAACAAGCTCCTCGTCAGCCCATCACTCTCCCTCAAGCATCCACGACCATGTATGATGTCTTCGGTTTCCATACCAGGTTGTTGGCGAGCATCTGCAGCAGCGCGATCCTCGCAAAAGCAAACCTGACCTCGGCCCCAGCCTGTCCAAAAACGAAGCGCCAAAGCGCCCTCACGCCGCCAACCCGCGCATACGCCGAGGCCTTCTCGCCGGGGAATCCAGGTCCGTCGCTATCGCCGTCGCCGCCGAGGTCGACATCGTCCGAGGCGCCGAGACTCGAGTACCCGGCGTCGCCCGCAGCCCGTCGGCGGGCCTCGCGCCTGAACAGCAGCGTCGCAACTAGCGACCGCAGCAGCTCGGAGATGGCCAGCGCCGCAGACGGCGAGAAGTCGAACTGGCCACGGTCGCGCGCATTCCACAGGTTCGCAGCGGCGCCGACTTGTAGCGCGACCAGACCGAGCGCGGCGAGACACAGCGCAAGCCCCGGGCCGGACCCGGGGCCGACGAGCGCCAACGCTCGGCGGAGGGTCGAGCGGGTAACCGCCATGGCGGGGGAGGGAGGTAAAACTCGGCGCGACGCTTGTGTTGGTGTGTGTCTGTGTGTTTTTTTCTAAAAAGTTCTTCGCTCGTTCGGCTCGTCGGCTCGTTTTCGTTCGCTTTCGTACTTTGCCAGATCGCTATCTGCTCTGGCGAGGATTCATGTTTTCCGCAGAATGTGGCTCCCGAAACTCGACCGATGGGAAGAAGATGAGGACAGACAGACTCGCAGACGTGGGTAAAGATACGAGTCGCGGTCGGCCCGTGTGGGTGAGAGTGAGGGGACTAACAGGTTCAAAGACGACACACCCCCGGCGGCAACGGTTCGCAGGGAGCCCACTTGAGATGGCACGCGAACCAGGGGACTGGGCAGGGGTGGGCAGTCAGTCGAGCTCGTGAAGTGCCCACAATGGCGCAGCAGCGAGGGGGAAAAGGACCCGGAAAATCGTCAAGAATAACTCAATAACCCGGGTTGTGGGGGTAGCTAGCCAAGAAAACGGCGCGGGAGAGAGAGAAAGAAAGAGAGAGAGAGAGAGAGAAAGAAAGAGAGAGAGAGAAAGAAAGAGAGAGAGAGAGAGAGAGATAGATTCAGAGAAAGCTGAACAGGCCACCGGCCAGAGAAGCCCTCCATCATTACGATGCGGATCCTCTACACTATTATCAGGATGGCGGCAGTGCTGGTTGGATGATCCTTGGCCGCGAAGGGCAGCCAAGAGGGGTTTTGCGACTCAAAAGTCCCATTTTCGAGGTTTGCTTCCAACAGGTAAATTACTCAATAAACCTTCTCTTGTGGGTGGCCGGGTTCCTCCGGCACTTCCAAGTTCCAACACGCATCCATCAGTCGCTCCAGATCTTGATGCAGCAAGTGATCGCCCATACTCCTGACGTGCTGCGAATACCAACCAGTGAGATTGGCAAAGCCTCTGAAGGATTCGGCCCAGTAGGATATCACAGAGCGAGAAAACAGGCTCTGCCTTTCTTTTGACCCAGCGCCGCGCGTCCTGTAACATCCAAAAACCCACGGCGATGCGGAGAAGCTTCACGTTCCGTTCTCGCGTTCCCCAGCCTTACCATCAATAGGCTTTTTGCCAGAGTACATGTCAGCACGAGTCGCAACGGCTGTCACGGAACGGACGGACGGACGCATGAGGTGCGTCAGAGAAAAAGCGAGAACCGGGCCATCGCAATGTCAGACCGACGGGCCTGTTGGGGGTCGGCTTATCGCCCACCTCCAAGGATGCGGTTCCTATTTAGGCCACCGTCGAGGGGGTCCCCCTTGTTCCCTCCAAGGGCACGGTCGCGACGATGTCGTAGCCGGGACGGTGTTGAGCGCTGAAGAAAGGGAACAGAGCTCGAGCATACTTTTCTCTTCGGAGGGGCTAGCGACCATCTTTATTTTGCACGCTGCCCGTATTGTCAACGGAATCGTTATTGACTGAACTATAGTACGTACGGGCAGACGGGCAAACGGTCAGAGTGATATGTCAGTCTATTCGCTTCCCGTCGACAGGGGGGCGAAGCAGGCTAGAAACTCGAGAGGAACTCCGCCCGCTTCATCCCAAATCGCCTCACCACCAATGCTCGGTACGAGTGCCTGAACGTGGCTTATACACCACAGGTTCTAGGCCTCTTCGAGTCTCCCACAGGAGAGGCCCGGTCAGGCAACGACGCGGATAAATCCCAAAGTTCTGCCCGGGCTGACTGCTTGGTCCAATGGCACTCTGAGATGACGCTGACTGCCACTGCTGATCCGACGCGACGAATCAATCAATTTGTCGTCTGCCGTCACGACCCTGAACTGATAGCCCTATGTCGCCCGAAAACAATGAGGCGCGGCGGCACAGCTTACGGGTTTTCCACGCTCGCCAAGTTCGGATTCTCCCAGACTGGGCAGGTCAATTGAAGAAGGCCGGAAAACGCCCGTCTGCTTGTCTAGCGAAACGTCGTGCCGCAGCCTGATCCAGCAGCCCGTAAATTGACACATGCAGGAACTCTGCAGGTGTACCTTGTCCTCGAGATGAAGACCTTCAGAGCTGCGCACTTCCAACACTGTGGCCTCCCGGGGGTCCTATCCCCTCCCCCATGTCGTCCTGTGCCGCAGTGACTCCCCACCAGCCAGGGTACAAGAGAGACAAGCTTCTCCGAGCCAATCCAAGATAACCCGCTCACTGGGCAGTTAGCAACTTGAACGAGTTGAAGGGACTGAACGTCCGGTTCGAAAGACAACACACGTTTAAAGAATCAGGAAACACCAGCCCCGCCATTGCAATTCGATAACGGCTTCTCCGGTTTCGCCCGTTCCATCCACGGACCGTGCCGAGCGAGGCTCCACACCAATCCCGAGGTTTCCTCGCTGCTACCGTGACGACTCCGAGATGCCGGAATGTTTGAGGTTCCATTGTTCCCTGCGGCTAACATAGACACCCACACACAACCTCGGCCCGTGATGTTTCGTGGTTTCGTGCTAAGCAATCAGTCACAACTCCAGAGTACTTGAAGTTTGTAACTGGAGCACATGACCCCAACAGCTCTGCGCTCTTCTCAGGTGTCGCCACGAATAACGCCGGGAACTCGCCGAAGATCGTCAAGTCTGGTCCAAATAGTTATTTCCAACCCTTAACGCAACTTGCTTGTGAGGCGATGAGGACTTGGTGAGACCAGCATCCAAACCCCCTCACGAGATCAGACGAAACCTTGCGAAAGCCTCACCTCACTGTTTGGCAACATGGTCTCGGCTCACTATTCCACATTGGCCGACATGGCGGCTAATGCTCCAACTCCGCAACTCCACACACATTCACCCAACTCCCGAGAAGACGACAAAACACCCGTCTTGGCTGAGACCCCCAACGGCTAACGGCAATCCAGACCTAAGCGCGGCCTCACCAAGGCCCTGGCATTTTATGCAAAAGGGGATGCGGACATTAAAAGTCCGACCCGAACCATGGAAACTCATAAACTTTGGCGCGCCTGCGGAATCAACCTGTAGGGCTGCTTCTGCTCTTATTTAGACTTTGACTGTCAGCGCTGAGCTAGAAGGGCCGCTTGAAACTCCGGTTGGTCCTCTCCTCGCACCAAAGAGGCATTCAAACTCTCCGTCTGATGACGCGGGCTCGCTGTCCGAGCCACCATGCCAAGGTGCTTGGTGTGCAGTCTCGAACGCGGCTAGAAGCAGGACTAGTGGCCCTCACCATCAGCCGAATCTCACCAGCGTCGAGAGAGCAGATCGTCGAAAACTCTGAAGATCAAGAGCGTCGGGAGTTACGTTGACAGCGTCGTAGTTTGATCTTGCAGTTCGGTCGATGGCCTCGCTAATCTCAGCAGCCCCTCCCCACTGCCGCTGACAAACTGGGAGACTGGCCAAAGACATATCTGACGGGTCACACGAGAAACGCCGAGAATGCTTAACGCCACCTGGAACGCTTTGGCCGTGGTGATGTTTCATGGGACGAGGACAACAAAGTGATCCCTAAGTCCGAACAGACTGACTCGACTTCTCGCCTCATCCCAGAACTTCGCGAGCTTGGGCTCCCGAGTTGCGGTACCGATCGGTCTCGCCAGCCATCTCCAAGCCGCCTCTCAGCTCAATATGAACATTAGACTTCAGTCAGCAGAACAGTCTTCCCCCTCCATCGGTCACGTCCCGGCGTCTCCCTCCTTGCCGCAACGTCTGGCTATCCGTTTGGGATCGCCCAGTTCGGTCCCATCGCCGACGTCCATCCCATCTGAGCGGGAAAACCGACTACGGCCTCCCCGTTCGTCCTTCGCCCCAACACCCACCCAGAGAAACCTAGACCCGTCCCCTGATCCGCTTCATCGGGCGACGACAGTTACCCGTGGGGCTATACCCGGCTAACCGTGCGCCGCGGAAAGCTTAATGTTTCTTGTGTGAAGGCAGGGCGAAGAATCCAGACTCAGAGCCATGGTGTGCCACCAGTTCCTCGGGGGGAGCCAGCGTTGAATATCCGGGGACAGCCATGGAATATCTATAGCACTGCGGCCGTTTCTTCCCAGGTAGATACACACAACGTTCGTCCTACTACCCGCCTGTCAACCAGAAAGGAAAGAAAACGCCCGCAACGATGGGCCCTCGACTCGCGTTGAAAGCCTAGTTCGACTTCCAAAAAGGCAGCGAGAGAGAAGTGGCGCACGCAAACGAACATCACCAGCTGCGATGGCGGCGGCCGGCGTGGAGACGCGGGGCCCGCTGATAGGAGGCGTGACGTGGTTCCTCTGCTTCTTCTGCGGCACGTTCCTGGCCCTGCGGCTGTACGCCAAGTTGAGCCGGGGCCAGAAGCTGTGGTGGGACGACTGGATCTTGATATTTTCATGGGTAAGCACTGCATCAACTAAAACACGCGAGCTCTTCGGGTTCCGCGACGCTGACAACTTTCTGTTGCAGGTTTGTCTCCTGGTCGAGTCGGTCATCACGCAGATGGGCATCAACATCGGCTTCGGCCGCCACGCATACGACATCGAGCCCGCCAACCTCCTCACGATCGCCCTGTACACCTCGGTCGGTGCGTCGGTGTCATGCTTCGCATCCACGGGGAGCAAGGTCGGCTTCGGCGTGACGCTGTTGCGGCTCACGACCGGCTGGCACCGCGCTTTTGTGTGGTTCGCCGTGGTGACGTTGACGGTTGTCATGTTACCCAGCGCGACGTTGACGTGGCTCAAGTGCACGCCCGCGCTGAAGGCTTTCAACCGCCAGATGGAGGGGACGTGCTGGGACGAGTCCGTCACGCTCAACTACGGCATTTTTAATGCGGCGTGGTGCGCGGCCATGGACTTTTTGCTGGCTGCGATGCCGTGGAAGTTGATCTGGGGGATGAGGACGAGGAAGCATGAGAAACTTGGAATTTGCATTGCGATGAGTATCGGTTGGTTGTGAGTACATGGCTCTCACATCTCCTGTCTCCAGTATCGAGCTAACGGCAAATCACTAATAGGTCCGGCGTTTGTGCAATTATCAAGGGCGTCTACCTTGTCCAGCTAGAGCAGCAGGACTTCTTCTGTAGGTCAAGCTTATTCCCATGACATTCAGACTGGGGCTGACAAATGTATAGTCAACGGAAAGGACGTGACGATATGGACGGCCGTCGAGACAGCAACCGCGATCGTAGCAGGGTCGATCCCGGTGCTGCGAGTATTCTTCCGCGAAAAAGCATCGACACTTGGGTCCGACAGAAACAAAAGGGATGACTCCAACCACGTCGAGCTGAACACGTACCGTGGCACCATCAAGTCATCCGTCGCGACAACGACACAGCCAATACCGCCAGATTCGACCACAACAGGCGGAGTCGTGAAAGAAGAGAATAGGAAATGGGTCCTCCCAGAAGTCAGCGAGATCAGCCTCTCGCTAGGTATAATAATGGAAACGAGCAGCGACGTTGAGAGTCAGATGAATAGCGGTCGACAGAAAACGGACCATAATGGACTGGAGATAAAATAGTCTAGGCCACACCCTCGGCCCGAAAGGAAAACACAAAGACTCTCGTGGAGCGAGAAGCAGGTATGGCAGTTCTTCTGCAGGTACTTACGATCCATGGCCATACGATACGGAACCACAGAGACGTTGATAAGAATGCACGCAGAACACCCGAAATCCACACAGACTGGTGGATTTAACGAACGACAACTTCATGATACCCAGAAGGTTTCGACCCAAGCCACAGGATCGGAATTATCTACTTACAATAGTTTGAATTTAAGTAAATCACTTGAAATACCGTTGTCTATGTAGGTCTATCTATCCCACCTCCCGGCCGAATGCCTGTATACTTGTTGGGGTTCAGACCTGAACTTGGTACGTACCATTCCATCCATCGTTTGCTGGGTGGGTTGAATTTTGCGCATATCACTCGCCCCTGATATAAGAGCCTAGAGCTGGTTCTCCTATTCGCCGAATACATCGACGGGCAAAATGTTGGGATACTTCACCTTGCTTCGGAAACAGCTTTTCAGTTTTCAGTCTCCTCAATAGCATGCTATATCTGGGCTGTCTTGATAGAATTCCTGTCCGACTGACGACTTTGTTCAGTATCAGACTTGGTTGCCATTCCTTGACCTTGATCGCACGGAGTTGGCCCGGTCAAGTCTGGGCCTGATACTCTGCGAATATCCAAAGTCGCATTTTGTACTCTGAGAAATCGGTTCATTTGTTGACAATGGCGCCCTCTACAAGGGCCTAGGAAGCAGAAAGGCCAGACCCTCACCTATGAAAACCCGGGAGTGTTCAAGAGTTTATGTCTAAGCCTTTATGTTTCTCTCTATGAAACGTCTCCTTGGCCTCTTTCCCTCTGCGCCGAGACCACCTTGTCTCTCGTCAAAGGATTATTCACGTGGGGGAAACAACACATCTGCAGCAGACTCAGGGCCTTTGAACTTGACCGCCAGGTACAATGAATCTAGAACAATAGCGCAGCCCAAGATCTCAAGCCAAGCCAGGCTTCTTTACACAGACCTTCTTTACACAGACAAGACTGTCAAGTGAAAATAGCACTGCATGTTGGTTCCTTCGGATTCCACCTATTTAGAGCTGTAGACGTCCCCGAGTCAATCACCTCTCTCTCTCAGCGTCGACAACCTGAGCAACTCCAACTTCATCACTCAACACACTTCCAACTTTCAGCGAAAAAGCTCCTTCTCGAAAACGAAAACTCAAACCTCGACTTGCCTCGCAATGTGCAACTTCGTCATGTACGTCACCAAGTGCCGCCAGTGCGGCCGCACCCTCAGCTCCGCGCCCTCCGATTACGTCTACTGCCCCCTATACCGCAACCAGATGAGCTGCCAGACCATCGAGCGCGAGCGCCGCACCACCCTGGTGTGCTGCTCCAGCTGCCAGAACGCGTACGGCCTGGACGCCGACGGCGACTACGACTTGGACCGCGAGCCTCAGGACAACCCTACCTGTGGTTCTGGGGAGCGGAAGCAGGTTCGCTCCGAGTTCTTCCCATAGATGGCTCGTTCTTTCAGACTGGCGAGCGGGTTGCTCGTTCATGGAGTGAGTCGCTCTCCCCTTTCTTCTTTAGCAAGCGATTTTTTTCATAAGAGGCGCAACTTTTCCCCTTTCTTCGGCATGTGTTTCCGCCTACAGGGATCCGATAGCTTTGCAAAATTGAACTTTATCTTTTGGCGGTTGCGCTGGAAATTGCGCTTGACTCATGCTCCGTGTCGTCTGTCGTCTTCATTTACGTCGTCCAAGCACCACCCACTTGGGGCTTTCAAAAGACAGCGACATTATTGCAACCAACGCCGTGGCTGATCATGTGCTCTAGCTGGTCTCGCTACCACGCACTAAGGCGCATTACTCCAGGCCCTGGCAGCCTGCAAAGTCCGCTCCGCCCAAACCCACAAGAGGTAAATCGCCAACGCGCCCCTCAAATAGGTAGCGTCGCGTTGACGGGCAGACAAGTCCCCAACGCAGGCCCCTCGATCCTCGACGTGGCATTGACGACATACCCCTGCAGCGGCGCCGTGCCGCACTTGAGCCCCAATACAAAGGCCTGGGAGAAGGTGTCCGCCAGCTCGGGCGCCATGTGCGTGTTGTCCATGGGGAACCCCCTGACGGCGGCCTCCGGGCCCTGAAGCTTCAACGCCTGGGCGCAGTAGTCGGCGTGCGGGACGTAGTAGATGCCCGCGGCGGGACCGCCGAGGGACTCGACGACGTGCCACGAGTACCAGGAGTAGATGCGCGGGGTCCAGGAGAAGGAGCCGGACTGGTAGGGGTTCGTGGGCGTGGAGGTGGAGATGACGACGCGGGCGCCGAGGGAGAGGAAGATGGAGGAGGCGTTGCGGAGGTAGGTCGTATAGGTCTGGACGATCTCTGTCGCGTTGCTGGGGGGTTGTAAGCATCAATGATGAGTTCCGGATGGAGGGGGGGGATGTGTTTGACTTACTTGAAGATGGCAGTGCAGGTCTCGTTCCCAATCCCGGGGCAGTCCACGCGGTTCTTGGTGTCCGTGGCCGGGTTACCCGCTAAACCTTGAATCAGCAAAGCCCAATCTCTCATCTCAGGATGCTTTTTGCAAAACTCACGCCCGTCGTTGTGCCCAAACTCGATGACGACCCAGTCGCCCGGCTTCACCTCGTCGATGATGCGCTGGAACCGGCCCTCCCGCGTGAAGGTGCGCGCGCTCCGGCCGGCATAGGCCGAGTTGTTGACTCGCATCTTGGAGGAGTCGAGCGAGTAGCGGAGGTACTGGCCCCAGCCCTCGGTGCCGTTGTGGCCGCCGTCGGGGGCCATGGTGCTGTCGCCGGCGAGCCAGACGGTGTGCTGGATGCCGTCGGCGGACTGCGCCGAGGCGGTGAGCGTGGTGCTCAGGGCGAGGAGGGAGGGCAGGGAGAACCTCATTGTCGGCGGTGGTGTTGGCGGGGCTGGGTTGAGGGAGAGAACGGGAGGAGGGACGGAGACGTGAGTCTCCACGAAGGGTGGCTCTTTATCTACCCTCTTTCTCTCTCACCATAGTGTCTGTATTTCTTTTTTCTCATTTGGACTGCGGATCTCGGCAAGTCGTGTCATGCGGGAGGGTGGCATCGTCTCCCCCACAACGACTCTGCGGAGAGCGCCTCTCTCCATTCTTGGCCACCGTTCCCCCGCGTTACCCCATGGTCTTCGACGAGGGCTCATCTCGACCGGCGGGACCGCTAACCACTTGGATGATGGTTGTCAGGATGGCCCATAGACTTGTTTACGGTAGCCAATGTAATTCGTGGACGATGGTGGATATCACTCGGCACAGAGACGCCCGAATGGCAGTGTATTAAGCTTTCGGCCGAAAGCCCCCCGAAAGACCCCCGGGTGGGTGGGTCTAGGCTCCGGACATGCGAATCCGGGGTGGGTGGACGGCTTCTCTCGTCCAGTTGGCGTACGGCTTGTTTTGACAACTACACAGCCGAGGCGTCAAGCAGTATCGAGCATTGGTTTTCATTTTCTCGTAGAGAATGCCATTCAATGGTAGTCTTGGCTCATTTTCCACGACGTTGAGTGAGATCTTCAAGCAGATGAATTTGAGCAAGACCGGTCCGAAGATCAAAATGGCCCCCGTAATCACCGGGGAAAGGCTGGAACGTAGGCAGTAACACGGCTACGCCGTCATTCTCCACGACAGCTTGTAAACTCCTGGAGCCGGCTATGGATGCCACTGGCCAATAGGGAGTTTACGGGAGGCATCCACCAAAGGAACGAGCCGATATCCCGCCCGTCGGTTCGGGGCTCAGCATGACGACTTGGGACGAGCTGGCCCTCCCGAGGCGGCTCTGCGTGGGGTTATCTCCAGCATGTGACTGAACTGGACTCGGACTCGGCTTAAGGAACGAGAGAGCTGCCATCTCAGTGTCTGACAAGAAGGGTGTGCCTCGGACGGAGCCGTGACGGCTCTTGACGCGCCAGCTCGCCTGCACTGACTGTGAAATTCCAGTTTGGCCTGCAGTAGCGAGGCTGACAGCGGTGGCTGATTTCCAATGCAGCGAGAGCAAATCCGAGTGCGGAGAGCACGGATTTCACGCACTTTGAGATTGAGTTTCGACGTCCGAGCAGATAGTTTCGACCCGCAGGGCCATCCATCTTTAGACACAAATCCAGGCTCGGTAGAAAATGACGACAGCCGGAGCCACGCTGGCGGTATTCGTTCTTTCTTAATCGAGTCTAACGTGTCTCGCTACATGGAGTTTTTCAGCTCGCTTGGAGGGTCCTAATCTTGGCCCGGTGCAGTATCGAGTTCGCGCATGGACCCGCGTTGAGGGGGGGGGGGGGGGGGGGGTGACAATGTTGAAGTTGAGGTCTCGACGGTACTGAAACCCGAAACCACATCGGCTGCGGGGGCGCATTTCATACAATTTCTCGGGGAAAAGACCCGGCCGGATGGCCGAACACGAGGTGAAGACAGGTGGAGTAACAGCAGTTCTGGAACCCGAGAGGCTTCGGTTCCGGCGACTTGGGCAGACTCTCTCACACGTGGGATCGAGTCAGCCACCAAACGTTGTATGAACGTCGTCATCCCTATTGAAATGTTTTCGAATTCGTTCGTAGGATCAGGGGCGTCTTCCACGGTTCATCGACTTGGTTTCCTCATTGGAGTTCTAGCATTAAGCTCAGTCTCTCAAGGCAGATTACACAGCCCCTCAAAGTGCTGACAGAAGTTGTTCCACAGATCTTGAGCAAAATAGCATGATGAGACGACACATCCAATCATCCAAGAGGTCCTTGAAACCCTCCTGCGCAAGGCATTGAGGGACACGCACCCCCACTTGATGCAGGTGGCTGAAGAAGCTGAAGCTGCAGCTGCAGCGGCCCATGCCTCGGGAAGATTAGCGTGCACATGCTGTTGAGAGCTGTTAGTTAGCTGAGCTAAGGGATACCCAGGGGCAGGTAATTGTCCTTTGCTGTGGTGAAGTTGTGAACAGAACCCCTGGTTGCTTGGACTTGGATACCCATGCAACAAGAAACAAATAAAGAGCCAACAGCATCCCTCTCACCAGAAAGGGGAAGAAATTGGGAAGCAATGAACAGCCTGAGCTTTTATGGGTGACGTCACCAGCCTATAAGGGAAAATAACCACTGAAGGTCCCCCAATTTTTGCCGGAGCACTGGGCACTGTACTGACCGCACCGTACCTACCGTACCGTACCTGCTGTGCTGCGCGTGCCATACCGTCACGGGGCTCTTTCCGAAAACGAAACCCTCTCACTCTTATTATTTCGATCACCACCTTTTTGCATTGCTGCAACTTTCCCGCTCATTCCTTTGGGGAACACCGGTCGTTTGAGTATATCTTCCCCTTTGACCGACTGCTAGAAACACCCAAGAGGTCATCGATGGCCGCTGCGACTTGTTGAACAGCAGCAACAGCAGCCATGGCCTCCTCCAAATCCTCCTCCAAATCCTCCTCCTCCACCTCCACGATCTCCCTAAGCGCCGACCAAACCCACGCCCTCTTCAACATCCTCACCCACCACGAGACCTACCGCGAGATCCGCAACTTCAGACACCCCGAGACCATCTCCAACTATGGCTACCCCTTCGCGGCCGCCGGCTCCCGCGCCGGCGACACCGTCGTCCACGCCCCCGAGTCCTCCGCGCCGCTGCTCCAGTCCCTCTTCACCCGCTTTATCCTGACCCTCCCGGGGGTGTCCTCCATCGCGCCCGAGTTCTGGAACGTCCGCGTGCAAGGGCTGCTCGAGAAGCTGGCGTCCGCCGACCTGTCCGAGAGCTACGAGAAGGGCCAGCTGGGTACTAGAAAGACCCTGGCGACCGCCTCGTCGACCGTCATCGAGGCCCTCGCGCGCGGGACCGTCGGCGGCGCGCCCTTCAGCGACCCGGCGACGAGGCCGCGGGAGTACGATACGGAGAACGCGGAGCACTTGGCGCGCGCGTGGGATGATTCGATGCACGGGCTCGTGTATGAGGACTTGTGCGACGAGTTGCTCGATTTCCTTGCCGAGACGGAGGAGTTTGACACGCACTCTTCGGCGACTAAGGCGGCCTGCGATTACATTCTCGTGCAGTAAGTGGAGGATGCGCATGAAGTGCTGGAGAAAAGCTAACGTGGAACAGCCTCGCTACGCTATGCCACCAGGTCCTCATCGTGTCGCCCGAGGGCCAGTACCTCGTCAAGCTCATGGACAGTGTCCACAAGATGGTGCCGTATGGCATGGTGCGGCAGACGCTGAAGATTGGAAACGCCGCCACGATGATCGCAGGCATGATGAAGATCTTCCTGGCCAAGATTGGCGTGGGCTCCGTCTCGAACTGGTTCGGTCTTACGTCCAACGCCGCAGATGGACAGAACCTCTTGCAAAGGTAGGCAGGCCCCCTATGCTTCCCCCTTCGAAAGACAGGTACTAAGTCGGTGCCAGAATCATCTCCGTCATCCTCGGCTGGGACTGCGCCGAATTCAAAAAGACCGTCGATAGGATATCCAAGGCCAAGGACGGCCCGAGCAAGGGCGCCCTGGACGCCATCCGCGCACACTGTCAGGCTCCACAAGCCGAGCGCGACGCCGTCAGAGATCGGAGCCTGCGCGAGTCGAGGTCCGTCGTCGCCGTGATCCTCGACGAGGCGGGTCCGGGACTGCTAGAGGACGCCAGCGAGGGCGAGCACGCGCAGTGTCTCGAGTTCTACGCAGCGCTGCTTGCCATCCGCGACCGGGAGGAGATCATCTCGGTGTTGTGCAGACAAACCCCCGACCTACTGACGCAGGCTATCCGCGAGGCCGTTGCCGGGATGGATCCCATCATCCGCGCCGTGCACAACAAGGTCGACCTGTCGGACCACGTCAAGGACTACCACAGCTTCGTCGACCAGCTCATCAACACCAGCAAACCAAGAAAGGCCAAGTCCAAGGACGAGCTGGACCCGCCGCCGCCGACGGTCGAAGACTACGTCCAGCTCCTCAAGAACAACCGGCGCCTGCTGTACAAGTTCCTCCACGCCGTGGCCAAGAACTGCCCCGAGGTGATGGACCAGTTCCGCAAGTGGGCGAAAGAATCCCTCACGGCGTTCCACAAGGAGAAGAACGGGGCCAGAATCGAGACCAAGCTGGGCGTGCTCTTCGCCCGCGTCCCCGAGCAGGAGAAGGCGAAGCTCGTGCCCGTCATCGACGCACACGCCGCGTACCTGCGGGAGCTGGACGACCTCTCCCGCGCGCGGATGCAGGCCATCATCGAGGGGAACTCGTCGAGCATGGCGGGTCCGGGTGTGTATCTCGTCCGGTGGCAGTCACTTTTGGATGAGACGCTCGTCACGCCTGCGACGCCGGCTGGGCCGATACGCCATGGGAAGGAGGTTCAGGAATCGTTTCCTCAGGGCAAGAGGGGCTCTGTGTCGAGTGGGTCGGGAGAGAAGCTTGAGGCGGTGCGGTCCCAGAACTCCGCGGCGTTGCCGGAGGCGCCGGACGTTACGCCCGTCGTCGAGGCTGTGGGGCCGTTGTTCCGGCAGATGATTGCGACCATGGGGGCTGCGCCGAGAACGAACGGATACAAGACCAACGTCAACGGTAAAGGAAACGAAAACGGACATGGAAATCGCGCACCGAGGGTCCGGTAGGAATGGATCCCGCGACGCGGAAGTACCCATCGGACGCGATAGGTTTACAAATGCTTCGCTGGGATTGGGAACAGGGGAAAGATATAGGCTGCACCAGCTCTCTACGCCGCACGATGGTATGACTTTTTTCTCGTTTCTCGTTTCTCGTTTCCTCTTTTTCTAGGGAATGTCTGGCGTCTGCGGGGGTCTGGTTTGGGTTGGTTTCGGCTTGGACTTGGGTTACGGTCTGGACTGGATGGCAGGCGGGATTCTTGCTGTGGATCCATAGACACCAGATGGACAAATTACTAAGGGGGCCTTTTTGACGCTCTTGGAAATGGAGGCACTCAACGCGTGAAGACAGTTGGGGTACCGTGATGCTTCATCCCGGCCTTTGCGGGGTTGTGTTGTGGAAGTCACTGAATTACCAAACTTCCTCGATGATGGGCAGAATGCCAAGTTTCGAAGAGGAAATAAGGAGGTAAAGGCAACTGCAAAGGTTATGTTTGATTGGGCGTTCATTCAATTTGCGAACTGCGGGCGCTGGTGCGAATCCAGGAAGGTGACCTTCTTTAAATCATGGCAACTCTTCACTGCGATTTTAACCCCCCACGAGCAGTTGCATGTCGTTCAGCTAGCGTGGTGTCTGTAAGGGCTACACACACCAACACCGTCATCTTACCAAATCACGAAGAAGGCTTTCTTGGATGTTCTTGGCGTGGATTTCGGGTAACGGAGCAGTGTAATTTTTACCCCCCTTGAGGAGCTTCAAGTCCAGCGTCTTATCCACTCCGTCAACTCGTCGACCCGAGCTAGCCTTGCGATAGAAGCCTTTTCCTCTTTTTTTCTTTCCACGTTCCTGGGCAATACACTCCATCTCTAGACCACCGTAAGTAACATACTGTAATGCTACCGACCTACCTGCAGGAAACCACCCCCCGGCTCATGTGGGGAAGTGCGTTGGCGGTGTTTGTGTATGTGCTAGTACGACCTTCTAAAAAGGTTCAAACTCTACCTCTTCACTGCAATCTCAACCCCCCTCGAGCAGTTGCAAGTTACTCAGCTGGGTTAGGTGCCTATGATAGAGCAAGCATTGTACGCGCCGGGGAAGATCCACCGGCACGACACGGGCGATATCACTGCGACTGTAATCCCTCACAAGCAGTTGCAAATCGATAGATTCTGGTTGCAGATCCATAGATGCGTGATGGACAATGGCAAGGGAGAGGCCTCACTATCCACATCACGATACCTAGGGCACTGTAATGCTAGTTCGATCTCATCCCGGCTTAATATCTATGTGGGAGTACACTCCCAGTGTTTGTGCTTGTGCCGCTGACACTTCAAGTCCGGATGAGGCGAGGGCGTCTGTACTTCTTTGGTGGCGGCGAATCATGCATGGCCGCAGACGCCTATGTGTGCGCACTTCACAGCATTTTTAACCCCCCTCGATTAGCTGCAAGTCCAGCGTCTTACCGACCCTGTCATCTCGTGGGACCCCTCCTCAAGATAGAAGCCGTTCCCCTCCCCCCTTTCCCCTAATGTTCCTTACTGATAGTGTACTTTCCGGATTACAGAAACTGAACTGTGACACTACCTCGTTGAAGGAGATCATCCCGACCAATTCGGGGAAGTGTGTTGCTGGTGTTTACCAAGTATGTTTATGCTACTGAAAGTTGGCTGGCTTCCCCACCTCGCCTCGGCGATGAACACGACACCAAGTATCAACGAGGCGATTGCGACGGCCCAATCAAGCAGTCAACGACTCGCTGGGCATGCAACCACTTTACGAACCCTTGTAGGCTGCAGTTTTCACTGCAATCTTCACCCACCTCGAGCAGTTGCAAGTTGGCTACTACTAGAGTGTAAGCGTTGCACACAGAGACCAACCCGCAGCGAGGACCGACGATGGTCTCTGGTGCTTTTCACTGCGATTTTGACCCCCCTCGAGCAGTCGAGGGTTACACACAGAAGGAGGCCTCTTTTTCTTTTTGCCTTCGATGATGGTCCTTGGCAAAGCTCTTCGGGTCGTATCAGTTTGCCTATGGACTGTGAGTCTACACCAGTTGCAGGATTTGCGTGTGCGGTGTTCGATCACTATTGACAGTCTTGGTGAGTTCACTGCGACTTCAACTCGAGACGACCAGTTGCAAGTTACTCAGCTATATTCATGGGAAGGAAGGGTTTTCTTTTTTCTAAAAAAACAAGACCATTGGCAATACTGGAACACGGCAATCGATACACTGTGATGCTTGGTACTTAGTAAAAGGAGATTATCCCAGCCAATGTGGAGGAAATTGGTGAAGGCATACGAGCAGTTGCAAATCGTTCAGCTAGGTAGGTAATTACTTAGGTACCTACCTAGGTAGTGTAAGCGTTACACACACCGACGCCGTCATCTCGTTGCTCCCCGCCAATCAGCGACGCCAAAAGGTCAACACGTGGGCTCCAACGGCTCGCCAGACCAGACCGGTTCGAGAAGGAGGCAAGTCGGACCGAGCTGAGAGCAGGGGTCCCGGAAAGATCGGCCGTCAGCTCGCGTCAAATATCCCTCACTCTGATTCCCCGTCGTCAAATCCTGCCACGCGTCTTCTTCCCCGCGACTGGAGTTGCCCTTTTCTTCCCCCGCCGTCTCGACCTTCCACACGTCACACCCGCGTCCCTGTTTCTTGATATCATCGCACCGCAACCTTGCAAAACACCAACCTCGAGTGCTTGGTGATAATTCTTTTCTTTCATCGACATATCGGTGCCAAAAATAAGCAAAATGGGCTCGGCGGCCGCCACAACAACGACGACGGGCATCGACCTCTCCCAGCTCCCCTCTGCCCCCGTCGTCGACGACCCCGAATCCCGCTCCTTCTCCTCCTCCGAGATCCACGACCCCTACGGCCTCGGCGGCCACCTCAAGAGCGAGGATGACATCGGCCTCCTCAGTAGCCGGTCCAACGGACAAGGCGCACGCCGGCGCTACATCCACCACAGCTTCACGCGCGGCGGAGCCCGCGAGGCCCGCCTGCAGGACTTCTACCGCGCCCAGAACGACAAGATCCGGTCCCTCTTGAAATCCGTTGACGAGCACGAGCGCGAGGCCCGCGAGGCCCAGGGCGACAGCAACGTCAAGTACCAGATCGCCGTCAAGGGCAGCTTGGCTGCGAACGTGGTCCTCGCGGCGCTGCAGCTGTACGCCGCCGTGTCTTCCGGGTCGCTGTCGCTGTTCACCACGATGGCGGACTCGGTGTTTGATCCGCTGTCGGGGCTGTTGCTGATGCTCTCGCACCGCGCGGTGAAGAAGGTGGACACGCGGAAGTACCCCTCGGGCCGCGCGCGCATCTCGACGGCGGGAAACATTGTCTTTAGCTTCGTCATGTTCAGCGTCAGTTTGGTGCTGATTGTCATGTCGGCGCGGGACCTGGCTGCGGGATCGGAGGAGGAGACGAACGAGTTCCACCTGCCGTCCGTCATTGCCGTCGCCATTGCTTTTGGGACCAAGTTTTCGCTCTGGCTGTACTGTAAGTCCGCCTGTCGCTGACAGAGAACCACGACCGGTGCTAACGCAAACAGGCTGGTCCATAAAGCACATCTACTCCCAGGTCGAGATCCTCTGGCGCGACCACCGCAACGACCTCTTCATCAACGGCTTCGGAATCCTCACCTTCTCCGCCGGCAGCAAGATCAAGTGGTGGATCGACCCCATGGGCGCCATCATCCTGTCGTTCCTGATCGCCAGCCTGTGGCTGCGGACTGCTTATGAGGAGTTCCAGCTGCTGATCGGCGTCTCTGCGGAGCCCGAGTTTCTGCAGCTCATCACTTACATCGGTGGGACCCCTTTGAAGGGCTGACTGTAGAGTTTTGTGGCTGACCTCGGAGGATGACAGCCGCGACCCACTCACACGACGTCAAGCAGATTGATACCGTCCGCGCCTACCACAGCGGGCCGCGCTACATCGTCGAGATCGACGTCGTCATGGACCGCAACGAGAGGTTGGAGATTGCCCACGACGTTGCCGAGGCTCTGCAGATCAAGATTGAGAAGCTGCCCGGCGTGGAGAGGGCGTACGTTCACATCGACTACGAGACGAGCCACAAGCCTGTGAGTATCTTTCTAGTGAATGTTTTTTTTCGCAGTAATTGTGCTGATCACGTTGTGTCCAGGAACACGACTTGAAGAAGCAACTATGATGGCCTTGCACAGACGAGCATGAATCCGTTCGGCTTCTGATTCCAGGACCACCATTCTTGTTGCCCTCGGAGAAGGTAATATTGCAAAGAAAAATACCGTGGAACAAGATCTAGCTCCTTGAGGAGGGCATCAAAATACGCAAGCCTTGCGAGGAAAGTGGGTGGCTGTATTTAATGTGTAATTATATTCGTTTAATTTTCATGTCGAGGTTTTGCCAGGCTGGGGCGAAACCAGCCCCATCCTAGTTCAACAGACACCCCGAGCAATGCCCAGAGATGTCTTCGGGCTGCCTGTTGCCGTCCGTCAGACTTCGTCCTTGGCCTTTCGGGTATCCGCGTCTCCCGCAGAACGGCAAACACAAAAAAGGCCAGGGGTAATGGAGGGGCATAAATCTAAGGGAAGAACAAACATGGACCCAGCGGCTGAATATTCTACAGCGGCATTTAAGCTGTGCTATCGACCTAAGAAGCCAGATAGTCTTCCTATCTGGGACGACAATTGTGAACATCCTCGGAAGTGGGCCATCACGATGCCTCTCGATAAACATGTTTGCAAGCCATGGCCCCTCTACGAAACCCCCAAATCTGCAAGACGACAATGGTTCTTGCTATCAGAGGTGGGAACCTGTAGTTGAAGAACAGGGAACAGACTTGGTTCTAGTAGCAAACGTCGCTTTTATATTGTATGTACGCAGGGAGACGAATCAATCGGCAAACAAAAGGCAACTAACCACGGCAACTCGGATCACCACATGATCAAACAACAATGCCGAGTGGGCTTTCCCCGGGCTTATTGAAGCCTATCAGCCTAGCAAGTCGTACCACCTGAGGAAGGAACGAAAGTTGCAAACTGACAGGAAACAACTATGGAAAGAACGCCATCGCTCTTGCCAAGGTGTTGGATCCTTCCTCCCCGAATCATTATTTGCAAACCTGCGATCTAGGTAGGCGGTCACCAAGGCAGGTTTTCTCGGTTCTGCGGTTGAATACTGCGACTTCCTTATTCACCGTATTCAATCCACAAACTACAAAAAGAGCAGTTTCAAGTGGACTGTCCTCCTCTCCTTCCTCAGGACCACCACACCCGACTGCTCTTCGCTTGCCAAAACACCAAACCCACACACCAAACAAAATTCTCAACTCGCAAGAACAACCATCATGAAGCTCCTCAGTCTGTTTCCCACTTCCCTTTCTCAACCTCAAGATAGGTATCTAACATTATCCGGCAGCTACCATCCTTACCCTCACAGCAATCGCCTCCGCAGCAGCCCTCGCCGCAGCTGACACCAACAACAACGAGAACCTGCCCGTTGCCCGAAGCACGGGCGACCTGGGAAAGCGCGCGTGCTACATCACCTGCTACCCGACGCGCTCGTACTGCACCTGGGCGCCGTACAACTACTACTGCAAGAACAACGGCCGGTTCGGTTATGACAGGCGCAACACCGACTGCGAGGATCTGAGTCGGGGGTGCTACTGCAGCTGCGACTGGATAGCGCCGGGGATCGGGGAGATTGGGCAGATTGGGGAGATTGCGGGGGGTCCTGCTGCTGCTGAGGCGGGAAAGGTTGAGGAGACGGCTGCTGGGGAGAAGGCTTGAGGTGGTAGGAAGCATGGAGGATATCGTCTCTGAAGTACGGGATTGGGGAAACGCAGGGACGGATCGATACTCGGACGGAGGGCTGATGATATGGACATTGGGTTCTGCTTGATCGTCGGGCCTGAGACGACGACGAAGACATAACCAATGACACGATCCCGTTCAGAAGAAAGATTGAAACCATTCTTCGAGACTCGGCTTGTGCCTTCTGCATATTGTCTACGCTGCGTGATCCTCACCGAGATATGGTAGGTAGGTAACTGAACCTGGTATGGAAGGAGAGTCTGCTTTTCCATTACCTACCCTGGTCAAGGACAAGGCAATACATCCCACCACTGGTACTGGTGTCCATACCTTGGGAAAGTGAGCATTCACCCTACAAACGAGTAGGTACTGTGTAGCCAGGCTACAAACGAAGCAGTCGGCCTTACGTAAGACGGTATTGGGGGGGTTAGTTAAAGCTGCACCGGGCAGTTGCAAACGACCCGGCCTCACTTGCCTCGAACAACGGTATTTGTTGTACCTACCCGCTCTGTCCCGGTGTACATTCGCCAACTATCCATCTTATTTCCCTACATTTCTCCCATCGGCCAAGAACACTTCGTTCACGCAATGGAAAGCAATCGAAACTGCCATGAACAAACCGCGGGCAAGGCGATGGCATCGACCGCCCAGCTAAGGGAGTTGCCAAGCAAGCGGTGGACTTCCTTCGATGACTGGGACTACGACGGCATGAAGGAGCGTCTGCAGACGACTATCGAAGGGATCGACAAATTGTGCTCATCAGGCACGCCCAACGCATCAAGGGCCAGAGGGTCACAATGAGTCTGCCTTTCTCAGCCGGCCAGTACTGGGTCTGCTTCGAGCTCGTCGCCGAGGACGGCAGCCTGATTATCGCCCGTGTCGCCATGCCCCGCCACCCAGATATCCCCGTGGCACGCACTCAAGAGGAGCAGGAGTACGCCATGGCCTGCGAGGTCAGCACGATGGAGTTCGTGAGGCCCAGGCTGCCGGGCTTCCCAGTGCCCCTCGTGTACGCCCACGAGGGTCCTCGATCTCCCCTTGCTGCCGATGCAGGAGCGGCGTACATGCTTATCGAGGGCTTCTACGGCAACACTTTGCAAGACGTTGTACCGGACGTTACCGAGCTGTCAGTAAGGAAACTCCTTCCTACTCCATGCCTTTGACCAGAGAATTGTCTTCTGACTTAGACGCAGTAAGAGAAGCAGAGACACGTCATGACGCAGTGGACCAAGGTGCAAACCGAGCTAGCGACCATCACGCACCCTCGAATCGGCTCCATCTGCTCCATTTCCGATGCGGGAGAGCCCGTCTTCGGCAGACCTGCCTGCTGACCCCTATATCGGCGAGCTCCACGAAGCAGGGCCCATCTCCAGTGCCACGGCGTACTTCACCGCCGTTGCAAACACGGCCATCGAAAGGCTGGACTCGGCGGCCAAGCTGGGCGCCCACGTGTTCCTCGCCATTGTGCGCGAGACAGCCCTGTTCGGGACCACGGACGCCGGTGGGCCTTTTCCCTTCAACCACATGGACCTCGGCGCACAGAACATCCTCGTCGACGACGATCTCAACTTCGTCGCCATCATCGACTGGGAGTTGGGTCATGACATATATACGGAAGGGAATACGGCTGAAAACTCAACAGCAGAGACCCTTCCAAACAAGGGACATCCTATGGCTCAGAGTAGGCAACCAGACAGTTGTCAACATCTATAGGCCGACTGGAGACCCAACCGACCATACAACCACAGTCCTACTAGGGTACCAGGTCCCAAAGAGAGCCCTTATAGCTGGCGACTTTAACGCTCGACACCCGACCTGGGAGCCAGGCTCATCAATCAGTAACGGGGGGGCCACTATTGCGACCTGGGCTGAGGACAACAACCTCTGCTTTATAGGGGAGGCAGGGATACCCACCCACAACCGCGGGCATACTATCGACCTGGCCTTTACAAACATCCCCCACATACATGCAACTGTCAGCCCTCATCTACACCCAGGAGCTGATCACGAGGCAATTACTATCAGTATTCCAATCTCACCTGGATCGCTACAAAAGATTGCTACAAATCCGAGTAACCGTTTATCGGTCCCTGACTCTATACTACCCCGGTTTATAGATATAGTCGGGATGGGGGCCAGAACCCTGCCTGATCTAGCTCTTATAGGGCCTTTTGAGATCGACAAGCAAGCTGAACGACTAATAGCTCTCTTCTCTACTGCTATCCAGACAGTAGGGAAAGCTCCAAGTAACCGCGGAGCTAAGGCCCCCTGGTGGACTAACGAGTGTGCAGAGACACATAGGGCCTACTGTGAGGCCCGAACGC